>OX459101.1:19106815-19229315 GCA_949775045.1 Metridium senile | reverse complement strand
TCATCATAACCATCATTTAAGTATCATCATCATCATCATAATCATCAATGTAATCATTATAATCAACAATGTCATCATTATCATTTGTAATCATTATCATCAACATTATCATTTTCATCATCAATATCATCATCATTTTCATCATCAATATCATCATTTAAGTATCATCATCATTACCATCATTTACATCATAATCATCATCACCACCATCATCATCATATTGTAATCACTATTAAAGTCCTTGTTTATTGTATTCAGGTACTGACAATGGTCTTCATGATGAGTTTGGTGGATACGATAACATTACTATAGCAAGGGACCTTGGGCTGCCTGATCTTGAACTGCTACGGTTTATCCATGATAACATCACTCCAGGTATTACAAACACTGCATATCCAGCGTAGTAAATTAGTCCTTGTTGTGTAGTGGCTAACATATCGGACTAGGGTTCAAGTCCCGCCAAGGGCATATGATATTTTTCTCATGTATCTGTATTTCATTTTGATATCTCTTACGATGTGAGAGAATATTTACACTCCTACTAAGTCGTTTAGCGTTTTGTTTTATTTGTTTTCTCGTAATACGACTGACTGCGAATTAATTTTAACTTTCAAATCAACTCATTTTGCCAAGCCGAAACCATGGGGCTCAATTCACGCCAAGGGCATATGATATTTTTCTCATGTATCTGTATTTCACTTACACACCAAACGCATTTCAATTCATTATTCTACTATAATCATTATATAATATTTACAGCAAAGTGCCAAGAGTGTGACCACTGCTAATGTATTTGCATACTTTCATCTATGCTGTTATCCAATCAGCATTACAGGATTGTCTTATCTTATCTCTGATCTAAACGCTAAGTGGAGGATGGCGCTACAAAAGTATGCAAATACATTATCAGTGGTCACAGTCTTGAGCTTCTTGCTGTAATATACAATTATTTTTAATTTTTTCTTTTTCAGGCAACCAAGAAACTGACTGTATCCTTTGATATTTCAAGACATCAATGCAATACCATTTGAATATTTTCACAGTGAGGACATTTGAACCGTGAACACACTTTGAGTTTTTTGTTACTTTTTTTAACCAACATCCCATGAGTGAAAAGATTAGAACTAAGATTTATTATAAACACTTAGTGTATTTGAACTCACTGCTTCATTTTTAGAGGTTTCGAAGCAGTAGAAGGCTCAGAAAATAATATCATGACAAAAGTCAAGTGTTCACGGTTCGAGTATCCTCATAGCCTGCAAAACAGGCGTTCTTTTGGGTTTTTTGGAAAATCGGTTTTGGGCTTCCTTTGTTGTCTTTGGGCTTCCTGTGTTGTACGGGGAGCAAAAAGGAAGCGAAGGGGTTGGGGGAAGGAAGAGAAAAAGGGAACACCTGCCCGCACCTTTCCTTTTTTGTCTAGGACCCATGTTTCTCGCAGGTATCACGACGACACAGGAACCCCAAAATCCGATTGTTTTGCAGGCTAGTCTTCCTCACTGTAAACCAATGATATCTGGCCAACTTCTTCCTTAACCTAACCAGTTATTGATGCTGTTGTGGTTGCTATGGATCTGTTAAGGAAAAAGACAACGTAAGTTTTCTAATTTCTGCTGCTTGTGATTTACAGCGCGACGCGCCTTACCGTGGCCACCTAATGAAAGTTTTGTACAAGTTAATCAATCAGAAAGCGAGAATTTGACCTTAATATAAAAGATACGCCAAGTGTCAAACGGTAAACACTTTGAAATATTCAAATCGAAGACCTGAGTGAAGTTTATAAATGTCTGAAAAACCTCCCAGGATGTTTAAAATTGAAAGGTGTAGCAAATAATTTGAAAAGAGAAACTTTTGAACGCTAAGCTAACTTGTACAAAACTTTAATTGGGTGGCCACGGTAACTAAATAAATAGTTGGATCTGTGATAATAACTCAAGAACATGACTCTTGGAGGCCCAAGTAGCATCATCATCATTTTTTAGCTGTGGGTGCTTAGGATTTGATGCGATAAAGACTAGAAACTAACCTTAGCTAGCAGAAGGAACTACCAAAGCTAAATACAAACTTGTGCTTTTTTAATTGTCATCATCATCACCATCACCATCACAATTGTCATCCATTTGACTATCATTCCCCTGTCATTTCTAGCGGCAAGAAGGTTGACAAGAAGATCTACTTGTTCACTGATCTGGGTTCTCCCTTCGGTGAAGATCAACTGGAGGTCATCATCAAAGGACTTAAAGACATGGAGGCAGAGTTTGTCTTGGTGTAAGTAATGTTAATATTGTATAAGGACATTTTCGTATAATCCACTTTTAACATACAAGTGAGAATATATGGCATATAATAAGGTGGAATGTGTGTGTAGCTACTTTAAATAAATGTAGTTTATAACTCTTTATTGTATTCTGTGGGGATTACAAAATCCTTGTGAAAATTTCCTTGGCATGTGAAATTTCACTTGGATTTTTTCCCTAAATTGTCTGATCGGCAATAATTTCACTACACAAATAAGTTTTGTTAATAGTCCGCTTCACAGTTCAGTACTTCATATTGAAAGCTGGGTCTTGGCATCATGACAAACGCTGCACTTGCAATGATAAAGACCATTTAACACCTTGCGGGACAATGTCTCTATCATTGCAAGCTCAACGTTCATCTTGCTTTGATGCAAAGCCCTGGCTACCTTTCAAGATGGCGCAGGGAACTATGAGGGGGACTATTAGATGTATATAACAGGTTCCCATTTAAATCTGTACTTTCCCATTTAAATCTGTATTTATGCAAATTGTGTTGATGTGTGCTAAACACACAGATCAACCAATCAGAGTATATTATTTCTGAAGTGAACTTCTCTGATTGGTTCATCTGTGTGTTTAGCACATATCAACAAAATTTGCATAAGTACAGATTTAAATGTGAAAGTACAGATTTAAATGGGAACCTGTTATATTGATATGTTTATTCTAAAAGAAATATGTTTCTATTTTAACAGAGGACCTGATTTACTGGGTCTTGATGATGCTGATGATAATGATAATGATGAAAATAGTGAAGACAGAAACCAGCCTTCAACATCACACGGCAGTGCTACAAGACCACACAGGAAGCCCAAGACAAAACAACAAGTAGGAAATATTTGTTCTTATTCTAATATTAATTTGATTGAATTATAACTTTTTGAATCTCATCGTCCTCGCTTTTCATTATTCTTTAATAAAAAACTCATGAATAATGAATGAGAAATTTACAAAAGAAGTCATGACGAGTGTTGTATATCTGATAAAACACTAGTGTTGTATATCCTGATTTGCATAAGTTTTAACTTGAAATTTCTTGTCGATATTTATTTTAATCTTGAAAATTTTGATAAAATTTGAAAGAGCTAACCTAGATATTTTTTAAGTCGTTTACAACATTCACATCCGTGTTGTATCGACTATACAATCACGCACCTTTGGGTTGTATTGTGATTGTATATGCTGACATAACACAGCGGCTCATGTTAGAAACATTAAGTACATACAACAGGTTCCCATTTAAATCTGTACTTTCCCATTTAAATTTTTACTTATGCAAATTTTGTTGATGTGTGCTAAACACACAGATCAACCAATCAGAGAAGTTCACTTCAGAAATAATATACTCTGATTGGTGGATCTGTGTGTTTAGCACACATCAACACAATTTGCATAAGTACAGATTTAAATGGGAACCTGTTTTACATTCTTGTTATATGATGACAGATTGCTGGGGAGGACTGTATCAGGCAAGTCTTGGAGGCCGTTGAGGGACAGACATACTCCTTTAGGTATTGTGTGATGCTTGTACAAGTAACATAATGAGCTAAGAAAATGAGTGATTGAAAATATCAGGTCTGCATCTCGCTTTAATATCTATCATTATCAACATAGCTTATTCTCATCATCATCATCATATGCAGCAGCAACACTATCATTATCATCATGACCATTATCATCATTATTATTGTCATCAGCAGCAGCAGCAACACTATGATTATCACCATTATCATCATCATCAGCACTATTATTATCATTATTATGAGCACTATTATTATCATCATCACTATCATCATCATCATCACTATCATCATCATCATCATGATCATCAGCACTATGATCATCATTATCATCATCATCAGCACTATGATCATCATCATGATCACTATTATTATCATCACCACTATCATCATCATCAGCACTATCATCATCATTATCAGCACTATCATCATCATCAGCACTATCATCATCATCATCATGATCATCAGCACTATGATCATCATTATCATCATGATCACTATGATCATCATCATGATCACTATTATTATCATCACCACTATCATCATCATCAGCACTATCATCATCATTATCAGCACTATCATCATCATCAGCACTATGATCATCATTATCAACATCAGCATTATCATCATCATCATCATGAGCAGTATTATTATCATCATCATTATCATCTAGATAGGTATTTTATTTTTTAAATTGCAGCTAAATTCAAATTACAAACTAGAAAAACTATAAAATATATTTATATAAAAAACATGAATAAATAAATAAACAACTAAACAAACAAACAAATTAATTAATCAATCAATTAATTAATAAACAAACAAATAAATAAATTCATCATCATCATCATTATTATCATGATCATTTTCATTGCTGAGCTTCCAATAACATTATTGTTCTGTTTTAGACAAGTCCTTCCCATGTTAAGTTTCTTTGAATGTCGACGAGTCAAACAGACCACCGTATTCAGGGGACCAATAGAAATCGGCTCTTCTCTTAAGATCAATGTGAATGGTTGCAACAGAGTAAGCGAAGTTGACTCTTGTGTGTTGTAAATATTAAATGTAGTGGTAGTGAGTGTGAAGGAATATTGAAGTGGAATTGAAACCACTTCAGTCTCCACTTCTATAATCTAAGGATCTATAATCTGTTTCATACACTACAACCTTCTTTCAACTACAATCTTTGTCAAAAGTAGTTGCCACGATTTTAGTATTTTATATCATAATGCATATGACTACTTTATTTATTTTAAGTATAAAAAATTTACCCCCCCCCCCCCCCCCCTTCCTACGTACCACATCAATGTTGGTGTGAAATGATAGCGCATTGACAGGTCAACCACATAAGCTGACCCAACAATGACTCCCTGCACAACATTGCGAAGGGGGGTGGGGGGAGAAGTAGAATTTCAGCAGTGCTAAAATTACTTTATCACATTCGTGCCAACACTTTTGTCAATGATTGTAGGTGCAACTGTATGCTGATATAATAAAATATCTTATGTTTTAAGGTGAGAGAAGACAAGCTAGCATCTTGGAAGAAACTATCAGCCATCTCTGAAGCATCGCCCAACCCTGAGTCCATGGAGGTGAAGATGGAGAGATCATACCACCTGAACGATGAAGACCGGACTGAAGTAGACAAGGAGGACATTGCTCAAGGTATTAGGGGGGGGGGCTTTCATTTAGGGGGGAGGGGAGAGTGAAGAGGGGAGATCATATCACCTAAATGATGAAGACCGGACTGAAGTGGACAAGGAGGACATTGCTCAAGGTATTAGGGGGGCTTTCATTTAGGGGGGAGGGGAGGGTGAAGAGGGGAAATCATATCACCTAAATGATGAAGACCAGACTGAAGTGGAGAAGGAGGACATTGCTCAAGGTATTAGGGGGCTTTCATTTAGGGGGGGGGGGGGAAGAGGGGAGAGGGGACCGTAGACAAAATCCAAATATTACCAAATATTATAACCCACTGTACTTTGTCAAATTTATTACATTACCCTCCTATGCTATCCCCCCTTGGACCATCTTCTCTCTTGTCAACTGCCTCAAATAGGCCCTTTGCTGGACATGACCTTGTCAATCAAAAAGTATTACAGTAGCAAAATGAATGTGACAAGATTCGAGAGAGAATGTCCAAATAAGTGTTATCTGAAAGTTTAGACATTCTGTCTTGAAATTGCTACACGTTGCTAATATGTATGTTTCCACCCAATTCAAATCTTTTGGGAATAAGATAAAGACAAAGCTTCCAGCGGTCTTGGGTGGAATTGTCCATAGCAATGTGCTAGCCAATTTAGTCTATCACCATTGTTTTCTAGGTTATAGGTATGGTAAAACTATAGTCCCATTGACCAAGATTGATAAAGATAGCATGAAATTAGAGACGGAGAGATGTCTGTGTGTCCTTGGATTTGCCTCTAATGAAAATGTAAGTTGTTATTGATTCATTGATTCATTTGTTTGTTTGTTTGTTTTCCATCCATCAATTCATTTGATCATGCATGCGTCTTTCCATCCATTTATTTGTTCATTCATTCATTCATACATCCATACATCCATACATTCTTCCATCCATCCATTCATTTATTTGTTCATTCATTCTCTCAAACACTCATTATTTTTTATCATGCATGCGTCTGTCCATCCATCTGGTCATTTATTTATTCATTCATCTATTTATTCATCTATTCATTCATTCATTTATTCATCTATTTATTCATCTATTCATTCATTCATTCATCCATCTATTTATTCATCTATTCATTCATTCATTCATTCATTTATTCATCTATTTATTCATCTATTCATTCATTCATTCATTCATCTATTCATTCATCTATTTATTCATTCATTCATTCATCTATTTATTCATCTATTCATTCATTCATTTATTCATCTATTTATTCATCTATTCATTCATTCATTCATCCATCTATTTATTCATCTATTTATTCATTCATTTATTCATCTATTTATTCATCTATTCATTCATTCATTCATTCATCTATTTATTCATCTATTCATTTATTTATTCATTCATTCATTCATCTATTTATTCATCTATTCATTTATTTATTCATTCATTCATTCATTCATCTATTTATTCATCTATTCATTTATTTATTCATCTATTCATTCATTCATTCATTCATCTATTTATTCATCTATTTATTCAATTATTTATCCATTCACTCATTCATTCATTCAGTTATTCATTGTTCCATCCATCCATCCATTCTTTCATTTATTCATTTATTCATTCAAACAATATATATGTGTCAATATTCAGGTCCAGAGACATCAATACATTGGTGAAAATGTTGTAGTATTCAATGCACAGCCTGACGACATGGTGAGCACAAATGTGATGAAGAAATAGAAAAAGCTCACACATGCTGTGTGCAGTTATAAAGCACGCAGGGTTTGACAGTACATGAGAGAAGTGTTGAGAGAAGCACGACTCGATGCAGAGTGCTTCTCAACACTTCTCGAGTGTTCTGACAATCCCCAAGTGCTTTAGAACTGCATACAGCACAGAAAGCAAGTTCTCTATTACTTTTATAAAATACAAATTTACATATTTGATGGACATGCAAACACACGCTGTGTGCACTCATAAAGCATGCACCCCAAACAATCAAAATGAATGAATTATAATAGTTATTTTATAATGCTCTTTAGATATTTTTTTTCAGCATATTTCTGACACTCTGTTCTTATCTTATGTTATCAGCCAGGAGCGGTTGCCCTCTCGGCTTTCATCAATGCCTTGTATGAGCTAGAAACTGTCGCTATTGTAAGGTATTGCTTCCGTAAAAATGCCGCACCCAAGCTGGGATTCTTGTCACCACATATTAAAAAAGACTATGAGGTAAGGATGATGATGATGATTATTATGGTGATGGTGATGATGATGATGATGATGATTATGGTGATGGTGATGATGAGGATGATCAAGAAGATGAGATGATGATGATTGTGATGGTAATGATGATGTTGTTGATGGTGGTGGTAGTGATAATGGTCATACTGATTTTTATTAAAATGATTATGATTATGGTGATAATGATGATGATGATTATGGTGATAATGATGATGATGATTATGGTGATAATGATGATGATGATTATGGTGATAATGATGATGATGATTATGGTGATAATGATGATGATGATTATGGTGATAATGATGATGATGATTATGGTGATAATGATGGTGATGATTATGGTGATAATGATGATGATGATTATGGTGATAATGATGATGATGATTATGGTGATAATGATGATGATGATTATGGTGATAATGATGATGATGATTATGGTGATAATGATGGTGATGATTATGGTGATAATGATGGTGATGATTATGGTGATAATGATGGTGATGATGATGATTATGATTATGGTGATAATGATGATGATGATTATGGTGATAATGATGATGATGATTATGGTGATAATGATGATGATGATTATGGTGATAATGATGATGATGATTATGGTGATAATGATGATGATGATTATGGTGATAATGATGGTGATGATTATGGTGATAATGATGGTGATGATTATGGTGATAATGATGGTGATGATGATGATTATGATTATGGTGATAATGATGATGATGATTATGGTGATAATGATGATGATGATTATGGTGATAATGATGATGATGATTATGGTGATAATGATGATGATGATTATGGTGATAATGATGGTGATGATTATGGTGATAATGATGGTGATGATTATGGTGATAATGATGGTGATGATGATGATGATGATTATGGTGATAATGATGATGATGATTATGGTGATAATGATGATGATGATTATGGTGATAATGATGATGATGATTATGGTGATAATGATGGTGATGATTATGGTGATAATGATGGTGATGATTATGGTGATAATGATGGTGATGATGATGATTATGATTATGGTGATAATGATGATGATGATTATGGTGATAATGATGATGATGATTATGGTGATAATGATGGTGATGATTATGGTGATAATGATGGTGATGATTATGGTGATGATGGTGATGATGATTATGGTGATAATGATGGTGATGATTATGGTGATAATGATGATGATGATTATGGTGATAATGATGATGATGATTATGGTGATAATGATGATGATGATTATGGTGATAATGATGGTGATGATTATGGTGATAATGATGGTGATGATTATGGTGATAATGATGGTGATGATGATGATTATGATTATGGTGATAATGATGATGATGATTATGGTGATAATGATGATGATGATTATGGTGATAATGATGGTGATGATTATGGTGATAATGATGGTGATGATTATGGTGATGATGGTGATGATGATTATGGTGATAATGATGGTGATGATTATGGTGATAATGATGATGATGATTATGGTGATAATGATGGTGATGATTATGGTGATGATGGTGATGATGATGATGATGATTATGGTGATAATGATGATGATGATTATGGTGATAATGATGGTGATGATTATGGTGATGATGGTGATGATGGTGATGATGATTATGGTGATAATGATGGTGATGATTATGGTGATGATAATGATGGTGATGATGATGATTATGGTGATAATGATGGTGATGATTATGGTGATGATGGTGATGATGATGATGATGATTATGGTGATAATGATGGTGATAATTATGGTGATGATGATGATTATGGTGATAATGAAGGTGATGATTATGGTGATGATAATTATGGTGATGGTGATGATTATGGTGATAATGATGGTGATGATTATGGTGATGATAATTATGGTGATGGTGATGATTATGGTGATAATGAAGGTGATGATTATGGTGATGATAATTATGGTGATGGTGATGATTATGGTGATAATGATGGTGATGATTATGGTGATGATAATTATGGTGATGATAATGATGGTGATGATGATTGTGATGATGATGATGATGGTGATGGGGTAGTGATAATGGTGATGATGATGCTGGTGATGATGATGGTGATGATGATGATGATTATGGTGATGATGGGGTAGTGATAATGGTGATGATGATGATGATGGACATGCCCATGATTGTGATGGTGGTGATGATGGTGAATAAGGCAGGGACAATGAAGGTTCTAAAGATGGAATTAAACACAGTGTCACATTCCTTCAGAAGAGGAAACAATTACAAGAAATTTGATAATAATTATGGAAATTAATTATATTAATTAAAGATTAATCAAGTTCCTTTTAACCATTTCCAGTGCTTATTGTTCACTGCTCTGCCATTTGTCGAAGACATCAGACAGTTCAGCTTTGCTTCTCTGAATGTAAACAAGAAACTAGAACCAACAGGTTAGTGAGAGCAAGTAAAAGAAAGGATGGTTGGCATTAGGAATATTAAATGTCTTTTTGTTTTTGCTTTTCAGCGGAGCAGCTTAAAGCAATCGACAATTTAGTGGACGCCATGGACTTGACTAATGCAGTCAGGTAGAGAATAGATGAATATTAGAATGAATGCGTGGATGAATGAATGAATGAATGAATGAATGAATAAGTGGATGAGTGGATGAATAAATGAATGAATGGATGGATGGATGAATGAATGAATGGGTGAATGAATGAATGAATGGATAGATGGAATAATGGATGAAAGGATGGATGGATTGATTAATGAATTAATAATATAAACTTCATTACAGGGATGAAAATGGTGATTATCAAGAAGCATTAAAACCAAAGTGTACATTCAACCCTACAAGACAAAGAGTATTTCAGGTATAATCTTTGTCAAAAGTAGTTGGCAAGATTTTAGTATTTTATCTCATAGTGACTACTTCATTTATTTTAAGTATAAAAAATCCCCCCCCCCCCCCCCCCCCCTTCCCCCCACATCAATGTTGGTGTGAAATGATAGCCACATATTAAGCACCAAATGTCAAACACAAATTAAAGCACATGGCCGCTCATGTTGTAAACATTACATGACTTTTTCTTCTAAATACAAACCATTACACATGATTGTGAAACTATTACTATATCGTCCAGTGATTTTACATATATTTATTATTATTAAATATAATTTTGTTTGTGTATTTGTAGTGTATTCAACATAGAGCTCTGAATCCTAACGATACCTCATTACCAGAATTGGAGCCAGTCATTGCAAGGTAGGAAACATGCCGTTCTTTCTTGTCATATATTGTGCTGAATTATTAACTAACTATAGCAGTCAAAATATATTAATGTGAAATGCAATATAATACAAGCTCATTCATTTACAGTTATGTCAAACCTAACCCAGAGTTTGTTGCAAGCACAGCATCGCAAGGTTTAAAGGTCAAGGTGAGATTTTCTATGACTCGAGTTTGAGTATGAGTTTGAGTCAGTATTTTTTTGGTCGCTTTTGTGAGCACGTGATCGTGACCGCTGGGAATCACGTGCTACTACATTACTTGACCAAGAAGAACTGTTTACATTATGCTGACCTATTGTACAAGTTAACTATGTAAGTCCATATAATCCATGCCGAGCTGGGACTCGAACCTGGACCACAGCGGTGATAGGCCAGCCTGAGCACCCTCACCGCTAGCAATTGGCCAATACCAAATCGAGTAGAGGACTGGGTACTAGTTTGTCTAATTAATGTAATTAAGAAATGAACCTTATAATTAAATAGAGCACATCAAGATATGTATGATTCCTGAGTTTGGTTGAATTTGGTTGTATTCTGACCAAGATACAGCCTCATAAAATTTACTAAAAATAGAAGGAAATGTATGGTTTGGAAGGACACCTGTCCCTCCAACCCATACATTCCTTTGTAATTTTGGGCAGTTTTGAATGGCTGTAACTCACCCAATATCCAACCAAAAGCACCAAATCTCAGGAATCTTGCATATCTTGATCTGCTGTTTTATATTATGAGGCTCATTTCTTAATTACATTAATTAGGGAAACTAGTACCCAGTCCTCTACTCGATTTGGTATTGGCCAATTGTTTGGTTAGATTGGAATTAGGTATTCTACATATATGCGCAACATACTTCAGATATCTCAGGAGTTCTGTGTTTCTATATCTAAAGGCATTATATCTTGTCCATCAATGATTGTTTTTTTTCCACTGTAATAAAAAGCAATGATTGGATTTACTTTCAGGATTTGTTCCCACTTGAAAAAGTTCAGAAAAAGAAAGCTTTACAAACAGCTGAAAATGTCTTCAAGGCTGGGTATGTTCATAAGAATTTTATTAGGTAAAATAATGATTTCTTTATTAATTTCTATATTATATTTCTACTAGCATGGATGAGCCAGCAGTGAAGAAACCTAAGGTAGACGAGGATGAAACAGACTTTAGTATGGCAGGACAGGCTGAAGGGGAGGTTACTGAGGTATGCTAGCATTACTACCAAATTAGATGAACTGTGCACAGCCTAATGCACCTATCAATGTCTTGCCCCAACAGTGGGAGTGTGGGCAAAGCCGGGCTATTAAACATAAACTATGGACAAAAAAATATGAAAAATGTCAATAGACCCTGGGTATGCCCGCACTCCCCCTGTTGGAGCAAGACATTGATAGATAAAAGTAATGATCAACTCATCTTTGTTATTCGAACTACTCACATATATGACATAAACTTGTTCAGTCATTTTACATATCCTGCATCTCATATGATCATTTCAGTCTCCAGAACAAGTTATGTGAGTAGAAAAGACAAGTCAAGCTCAGTGACTTCAGTAGTATAGACCTCCATATGCAAATTGCCCATTTCAGACCATGTGACCTCTCCTCAGAATTGTTCTTTTATGATGTTCATGTCATAACATTTACATTTGAAAGAATATCAACTCCCAAGGGTAGCATCACATGATCTGAATTGGGTACACAAACAAGGAAGGTAAAGAGGTCTATTGTATTGCTTGTAGGATTCCTGTGGTATGTTAATATTGTCTTTTCCCTCTGTTTTCAGGTTGGCACCGTTGACCCTGTTGAAGACTTCAAGAAACTTATAAACCGTAAAAATGTCAACTTCTTTAATCAAGGTGAATTGTCTTCCAATCTGACTTTTCCACCATCCTACTTTAATGATAGTCCTTTTCACTGTTCCCAGTGGCGGATCCAGGGGTGGTAAATAGGGTGGCTAGTCTAGACAGCAATGTTTGATAGTGAACTGGCACGTGTGACTGAGAACGGCTGTAAATGGGAAAACAAACAAGGGAGATTATGGCAATGGTTATAACTTTGTCCTTTCCTATTTGCTCAAATTACATAAATGTTGCCTTGTTTCTCAGCATCAAGTCAGATGAGAGAGCGCATTATTCAACTGATTGTTGACTCCTTTGGTGACCAGTTTTACAATAAAGCTTTGGCCTGTGTGAAGGTTTTGAGAGAAGAATCTATCAAAGTGAGTTGAATAGAACATCATAATCATAATCATCATCACTGCCAGCATAATAAATGGAACAGTTTGGAGTTTCTCATTGCACTGCCTTAATAATGATTGCCATCATCATCATACTCACCACCACCATCATCATCATCATCATCATCATCACCATCATCACCATCATCACCACATTTACTATCATAACCATCATCATCATTACCATCACCATGGCACCACCACCATCATCACCACCACCATTATTATCATTTTCATCATCACCACCATCATCATCACCACCACCATTATTATCATCTTCATCATCACCACCATCATCATCACCACCACCATTATTATCATCTTCATCATCACCACCATCATCATCACCACCACCATTATTATCATCTTCATCATCACCACCATCATCATCACCACCACCATTATTATCATCTTCATCATCACCACCATCATCATCACCACCACCATTATTATCATCTTCATCATCACCACCATCATCATCACCACCACCATTATTATCATCTTCATCATCACCACCATCATCATCACCACCACCATTATTATCATCTTCATCATCACCACCATCATCATCACCACCACCATTATTATCATCTTCATCATCACCACCACCATCATCACCACCACCATTATTATCATCTTCATCATCACCACCATCATCATCACCACCACCATTATTATCATCTTCATCATCACCACCATCATCATCACCACCACCATTATTATCATCTTCATCATCACCACCATCATCATCACCACCACCATTATTATCATCTTCATCATCACCACCATCATCATCACCACCACCATTATTATCATCTTCATCATCACCACCATCATCATCACCACCACCATTATTATCATCTTCATCATCACCACCACCATCATCACCACCACCATTATTATCATCTTCATCATCACCACCATCATCATCACCACCACCATTATTATCATCTTCATCATCACCACCATCATCATCACCACCACCATTATTATCATCTTCATACTACATCACCACCATCATCATCACCACCACCATTATTATCATCTTCATCATCACCACCATCATCATCACCACCACCATTATTATCATCTTCATCATCACCACCATCATCATCACCACCACCATTATTATCATCTTCATACTACATCACCACCATCATCATCACCACCACCATTATTATCATCTTCATCATCACCACCATCATCATCACCACCACCATTATTATCATCTTCATACTACATCACCACCATCACCATAATCGTCATCACTACCACTGGTTACCAGTTGTTTTGCCGATGTGTCAGTTTGGTCGTTTCACCAACACACCAAAACCAGTTTGCTGACACAGTCTGTGTATTAACCTGTTTGCTGACATCTTAGAAACCTATAGAGGAACTTCCTGAAATTATTTTATTTTATTTTCCATCAAATATCATTATCACCCTATTGTTATTGTTGACATTTGGTACAATCTGTGTCTTATTTATCTGTAGGCAAAGGAATCCAATAGGTTTAATGATTTTCTTCAAGATGTCAAGTCTAAATTCTACAACAAGAGAGGACATGGCTTTTGGCTGCTGCTAGTAAAAGGTGACATTGAAAATGATTCATCTATTCATTCATTTATTAATTTCTTCATTCATTCATCTATTAATCCATCCAACCATTCAAATAACCATTCATTCATTCATTCAGATAACCATTCATCCATCCATCCATCCACCCATTCATTCATTCGTTCATTCATTCATTCATTCATTCATTCATTCATTCATTCATTCATTCATTCATTCATTCATTCATTCATTCATTCATTTATTCATTCATTCATCCATCCATCTGTCCATTCATTCATGCATTCATTCAGCAATGCTCTTTTTCCTACTGCAAGGAATGAAAATACACAAGATCCCCAGACTCAGGCTGTGTCCCTGTAATCTATGAACAATTCATTGCATAGTACTTATTTCTGTTTGCTTGATTTTCCAGACCACATTACACTTGTAAGCAATGAGGAATCATCAGATAGTTCTATAACACATGGTGAAGCTGTTAAGGTATGGTGATAGTGGTGGTGGTGGTGATCATGATGATGATTGTGATGATGTTGATGATGATGATGATGACAATGATGATAACAGTGATAATGTGATGACAGCAAAGATGATAATGTAGGTGGCAATGATATTGATGATAATGCTGATGATAGTGATGATGATCATGATGGTGATGATGATGACAATGACAAAACCCCTGATGATGGTGATGGTGACAGCAAAGTTGAAGAAGATGATGATGATGGTTGTTGTCATAATGGTCATGAGGAATTTGTTTAAAAGTGATTTGTTTAAATCTTATGCTATATGTTAGTTTAATCTCTTGTTAATTCTTTTGTTTTTGTGTTTTACAGTTTTTAGAAGAGAAAGAATCAAATGAAAAACCTGAAGAAGATCAACCAGAAGACCTGGAAGATGCAGATGACCTGGTATGTCACAATGTTGATGATGATGATAGTGATGATTTGTATTTACCGATTTTTATGATGATGATGATGGTGATGATGATGATGATGGTGATGATGATGATGATGATCGTGATGGTGATGAAAATGATGATTCTAATGATGATGATGAATTTGAAGATCCTAATTTTGTTAATGATGATGATGATTGTGATTATGATAACAATGTTTATAATGATGATGATGAAGATCCTTATGTCGTTGTCGTTGATGATGATGGTGGTGATACTAATGAAGATAGCAACAATGAAAATATGGTGATATAAATGACAATGATGATGGTGAATTATAATGATGATGATCACGATCCTAATTCACGATCCTAATGTTTGATGATGATGATGATGATGATGATGATGATGATGATGATGATGATGATGATGATGATGATGATGATGATGATGATGATGATGATGATGAAGATAATGATGGTGGTGATGATAATAATGATGATGGTGATGATGATGATGATGATGATGATGGCGATCGTGCATGATGATGATGACACTATTTTGAATGTGTGAGTAATATTTTCTTTCTTTTTACAGCTTGCAATGATGGAGTGATAGAAACATTTATATCAATGAAAACTACCAAAGAAGAACTTCTGGTTAAAATTTTATAACCTTAAAAAAAGAAACCTTTGTATTTCAGTTGTAAAATTTGTACCTAGACATTTCATAGTAGTAAAGCAAAAGAAAATAAAAATCGTTCACAGCAACATGTTTGTATTTATAATTTTTTTTGTATAAAAAAGAATGAACTTTTAATCTTGGGTTGCCTGTGGTGTGGGGTACGTTAAAGCACTAGGGCGAGCTCCCAGAATGCACTGTACTGTAAGCGCGGGAAATTCATCGCATATTTGTACTTTGTACAAAATCAAAGTCGTCCAAGTTTTGTTCAAAAAAAATGACCGATAAATTCATAGAAAATGCTAAAAACCTATCAGAAGTACTTAAAGAACTTCTGTCTGTTGAAAGCGAGGAGGAAAGTTGCTGTACTGCAGTATTTGAATCGATAATTTCTGGAGAAGACGAGGAGAATGACAATAGTGAAACTTACCAAGTAACTCATGTCCGTGGCAACACACAACATCCACTAAATCACATCGCTACAGGCTCGGACAAGGGTTTTTTCTTGATAGGAAAAGCTGTGATTGATACAGCTCTCAACGAAGATGGCGACGAAGAGCTACAGGTCTCTGTTGTTGAACTATCAAGGCAAAAATTTGAGCGAGTTTTAGTAGGGACTCCACTTTCCCTAGAAGTCGTTTTTATAAATGGTCATGTGCCTCTTCACAAAGGCAGTTCTCCGCCAGCGGGCAGCCGTGTTGTAACGGCTAGAAGCCAAAGTTGTGTACAAGAATGGCGTCTAAACAATTCTTTAGCGATTCACCCTGTAGAGATCGGCCAGGCAAGGTATTTAGTGTCTTTATTCAACCACTGTCTTGCTAATGGAATGTCGACAGTTGAAGCGCCATTTTGGGTCGTTGTTGACGAGAATAATACTGGAACGACCACTCACTTAGCTGCGCTTCCACAGTCAGATACACTTGTCAATCATGTTGTTGTAACCTGCAATGGACCGTACGCTAAAGCAGACACTTTGCCTAACTTTGACTCAATCAAAAAACTTCATAATCGACGTTGTCATGGCACCATCATAGAGAACAGCTCTAACGCTTACGCCTTGTATGATCTACTGGGTGTGTCCAATGCTGCACAGGATGAGGATCAGAAGAGCTCGGCTTACGTCGAGTTTACTTGGAAGGATGTTAAGAGCCTACTACAATCGCCGCCACTAACTTCAGATTGTGTGCTACATATCAAATGCTTACCTGGCTCAATGCAGTTAACAGAGTTCTCTCTTAGTAGTGAAGTTAGCAAACTAATTTGCTTCAATAACATGATCAATGATCCAGATCAACATTGGCCTGATCCAAGTTCGGAAGAATACCAAGAGGTTCAAGGCAAAATGGAGAAAGTTTTGGAAAGTTTAGGATCTGGTGAAGGTTTCTCCCAAGTTGTCCCTGATGACGATTCTACTAGGGGCAGTACCTCTACTTCCCCGAACTTGTCAGATCACGAATTTGCACCCAGGAAAGATCTTGACTTCACTGAGAGTCTTTGGCTGGTGCTTAAGGGTGCAGTGCATTTTGACGACTTGATTGCAAGTCTTAAGATTGCAATGAATGCACTTTTGAACGGCTTTTGTCAGGTGGTCATACACCCGTCCAACAAGACACATCTCGCAATGTTTATCAGACAGCTCTTACAGTGCGAAACAAGTGAGCAACGACATGTACTGCGACTCAAAGTAGAGAGAATGTTTGATGATCAAGCTGCTTTGAAATGCCTTGTTGGAATAGGCTGTGAAAAGCTGCTACGTGACCACACTAATTATTTCCTCTCTGAAGAACTTGTGACGCAAGATCAGTTGAAATACTTCATGGACGGAAAAATTCCTTTAGCAGAGAAAGTTGAGAGAGTGTCTAAGCTTCAAAATGTCCTAGATTTGATCGTCACGACCAAGTGTATTCTAAACACTGGCCATGCGAATCTACAACTTCTAACACAATCAGCGCTGATGTACTACGAAAATCACAGCAGCAAGGACCATCCATTTTTCTCGCTTCCTCTACCAGCGTATGGTTCATCATCAATATCAGCCGTCAAATCAATCATTTCTAACGAGCAGCCATCAGTTTGGTGTCTGGCACTCCAGTCAAAGTCGAAGAAAAATACAACAACGTCTGTCATTCAGCTGAGCACGGAATCTCCTCTTCATGCAACGCCAGACTTCAATAATGACTCTAAGCAAGACTTGACCATGTCGTTAACTAGTAAGATGCCCTACTATTTGTCGTATGCCAAGCAGAGTGCTGCGTCACTGGTCGCGTCAAAGTAATGATGTTAAATGTCAATAGTTTGACTGTGTTCCCAAGGCAACAATTTGAATAACAATGACTGAAACTCCACACCATTTAAAAGAGGAATATTGTCACTAAATTAAGTTTTTGGAAATTAATTGTAGGTTGAAGTAAAAATGGTAACTTATGCACCATATAAAAGAGAGTGTTACTTACTGACGTTTAGGACGTTAATCCTTCATAGGAGTAAAAATGGTAACTTATAGACCGAATCAAAATATGGCATACTCTTATTGTTCTTGACTGTCTAGCCTCGTGTTCACATTGGAAAACAATAGATTTTAAACATATATGCAAGGCTGGGCAGTCTCTGTGTATACACTGTATAAATGGAGTATCACTCGCTGATGTGTAGGACGTTGATCCTTCATAGGAGTAAAAATGGTAACTTATACACCATACAAAAGAGAGTGTTACTTACTGACGTTTAGGACACAATCCTTCGTCAGAGTAAAAATGGTAACTTATACACCGTATAAAAGAGAGTGTTACTTACTGACGTGTAGGACGTTGATCCTTCATAGGAGTAAAAATGGTAACTTATACACCGTATTAAAGAGAGTGTTACTTACTGACGTTTAGGACACAATCCTTCGTCAGAGTAAAAATGGTAACTTATACACCGTATAAAAGAGTGTTACTTACTGACGTTTAGGACACAATCCTTCGTCAGAGTAAAAATGGTAACTTATACACCGTATAAAAGAGAGTGTTACTTACTGACGTTTAGGACGTTAATCCTTCTTTGGAGTAAAAATGATAACTTATACACCGTATAAAAGAGAGTGTTACTTACTGACGATTAGGAAGTTAATCCTTCAAAGGAGTTAAAATGGTAACTTATACACTGTATAAAAGAGAGTGTTACTTACTGACGTTTTGGACATATTTCTTGCAGTGTTTGGCTTTCTGAGAATTTCTTAGACTTTCCAAAGGCTAGTTGAGAAATATGTCTTTGGCTGCGGCCAGTGTAGTAATTGTGCACCGTTTATGTTTCTGATTGATGGCAGCCAAAAACATATTTCACAACTATCGTTGGAATGTCTGAGTTCACAGAAATCCAGAACTGCATTTATAGAGTAAAAATAACTTTGATAAAGTTTGTTAGGCAACAGAGTTGCACAATTAGAGTACAAACATTAAAAGCATGAAACATAAATAGTACTAAATAGTGATATTTTATGCTAATTCTATTGTTTAATTAGTCTTATTTAGTATTAATTAGTACTACTTGTTTCACGGGTATAATATTTGTACTCTACCTATCGTGCATTAGGCTCATTAGAGAAGATATAATGAATGCTAAACATTCTTTAAAATAGATCAAAGCAAGTTAGATTTTAGACCGAATCGAAATATGACGTACTCTTATCGTTCTTGACTGTCTAGCCTTGTCTTCACGTTGGAAAACAATAGAGTTTTCACATGTTTGCGAGGCTGGGCAGTCAAGAAGAATTGTTATTCAAATTGGCCGCCATATTTCAATTTGATGTATCCTCTCCATTTTTGAAACAGTTAATTTAAGCTTTCAACATTACAATTATGAATGCAAAATATAAACTATTTTTTATGAAGTCTGTGTGACTCCATTCTTCTTATTTATCTTCATTTATTTATTTATTCATTTATTTATCTATTCATTTATTCATTCATTTATTTATATATGTATTCATTTGGCTCCTGTCATCATTGATCATTGTCTGTCATTATGTTAAGTTTGGGCTTCCTGTGGTGACCGAGATGATCTGGGTAAGAGCAGGAAAAGAAGTCATATTCCGTACGAGAAGACAAAATCATTCATAAAGTCTGTCCAAATTCTTCCCTTAATTTAGACCAGAATTCTTCAAGAAAATAAACACAGAACAACAGCAACACCATGCAGAATCCCAACGAAGACACCGAATGGAATGACGCCTTGAGAAGACATGGAATTTTACCAGAGAAACCCAAAGAAAAGGAAATTACCGAAGACGACATAGTGAACATGGTCGAAAATACTATCAAGGATCGGTTCAAAGAAACGAAGGCTATTGAGGACATGTCTTTAGAAGAACTAGAAGAAATGGAGGACGAAGAAGATGAAAGAATTCTTCTACAATACAGGTAAACAAGTATTGGTGTGACAGCCATTCAACAACTCAAGCGTTATAGAAACGAGCAACTCGGAAAACCGAAAATGAGGTCGTATAAACTAGAGCTAGTCGCTTTAATACGAGGAAAAAGTCTCAGGTTTAACAAACTAGCTTTTAAAACCATAATCGTACCTAAAGCGTGCCTAAAGCTGCTCGTTTACGAGTGAAACAGCATTAATATGATCTCAAAAAGGATTCAACTACAAATTGTATGCAGTGCGTAGGAATGTTTGCTTATTTTTTACAATTTTGAAGCATCGAATCGGCTTTTTACTAA
Source organism: Metridium senile (assembly GCA_949775045.1). Classification (NCBI taxonomy): domain Eukaryota; kingdom Metazoa; phylum Cnidaria; class Anthozoa; order Actiniaria; family Metridiidae; genus Metridium; species Metridium senile. The sequence goes on along the minus strand of OX459101.1, from coordinate 19,208,209 downwards.
ATATATAGTCTCTAAATGAAAGTGCTTTTCTAGTTTTTGAAGCATGTTTATCGGTTTTTGTTTATTTTTTGATTTGTTCGAAATCGAGTAGATTTTCTCGAACCCTCCACCCCTAAAACTCTTTCATTACCAAATAAGGTCAAAAGGCAACCAAAACATCCATTCATGAATCATTGGTCACACAAGCGTCATTCTTATTCCAGTTTGTGATGGCGTTTTTGATAAAGAATTTCAATTAATTTTCTGCTTAGTAACAATACTTTGAAAAAAAAAGTGTTGATTAATTTAATTTTTTGTAATTTTTTTCTTTATATCAATTTATTTATTCATATATTTATTCATAATTCATTAATTCATCCATCCATCAAACCATTATTATAATATAAATTTGATATTAATTTTCTAGACAGCAAAGACTAGCGGAGTTCAATTCCCATGTTAAAGCATCAAAATACGGCGATGTGAGAGAGATCACTGGTCAAGATTATATCCATGAGGTAAACCAAGCAGGCGACGGGATATGGGTAGTACTACATCTGTACAAGACAGGGTATCCTTTTATATTGACTGCTGGAAGATAGGATGGGGCATTGGGACATGAAGGGGAATCGAACCCAGGTCACAGAGGGAGGCAAAGGGGTAACATGTGACGTGTGATTTAGGCTAAAATAAGTGTGTGATTCGTGAAAATAACGAACAATTTAGTCGTTATACGTGAATACTATGTTGAACGTTACATGTAAATTTAAATTTAAAAATGTGTATGTGATGTGTGAATATCATAAATATCGATTCGTGAAACGTGATGACAACCCCCTCTTGGCCACCCTCGTCACAGTAGTGAAAGGCTAGCGCTCTCACCGCTAGGCCACACATACCAGTCCCTTAATATTATTATTATTATTAAAGGGCGTGACACAGATAATTACCATCATCAACTTCACTATTATCATTATCATCATCATCATCATCTTATTTTTGCTTTCATTGTCATTAATATTAGAATAAATAGACTTCTTTACCTTCCTTGTTTGTTGTCCCATTTCAGATCACATGATGCTACCCTTGGGAATTGTTTCTTTCACATGTTAATGATATAACACATCATCATAAAAGAACAATTCTCAAGGGAATGAAACGTGGTCTGAAATGGACAATAGACCTCTTTACCTTCCTTGTTTGTTGTCCCATTTCAGATCATGTAATGCTACCCTTGGGAATTATTTCTTTCACATGTAAATGATATACCACATCATCATAAAAGAACAATTCTCAAGGGAATGACACGTGGTCTGAAATTTGCATACGAAGGTAAAGAGGTCTTTTATCCTTATTTATTTATTTATGCTTACAATAAACTATTGATAATATTTTCCTTAATACTATCATAGTCTTCCTCTCTGTGCTTTAATCAATCAGTTTATTGAACAGTTGGCTCGTAAATTCCCTACAACAAAGTTCTTAAAAAGTATATCAACGCTATGCATACCTAACTATCCTGATAAGAACCTACCAACCATATTTATCTATCGTAATGGCGACATGAAGAAACAGTGGATAGGGCCTTTCTCCTTTGGAGGAATGAACCTGAAAATTGATGGTGAGTTTTTTTCCTGAGTTTATAGCAAAAACAATAGACAATTTCACAGTTCTTGTCAATCAACCTCAGCCTTGATAGAGTGTGATATTATTATTTTTTAGAAATCTACTACATGGCACTTTTTAAGCCGGTTTCAATTGTTTAATGTGTACGTTCTTTAATTTGTTGCAAGCTGTAGTCAATTTCTAAACAGTATATTAAATGCTATTAAGGCTGAGGTTGATCGACGAGAACTGTCAAAAGGACTGTTCTTCTATCAATAAAATAAAATAAAAAAATTGCTTCTGTGTAACATGAAACTGGTCTATTAATTAACAATAGAAAAAACATTTGAATTTACTCTGACTTGAGGCTATCCCTGTGCAAATGCGCCTTTTGTCAAATAGTACAGCAGTGCTAGATAACATGAAACTGGTCTATTTACAAATATATTTTTCATTTCATCAGCACTTGAATGGATGCTGTCAGAAGCTGGCGCCGTGGTTACAGATTTAGAAGAAGATCCACGCAAGAAAAATAAAATTCATGATGTGATGGAATCATCTATACGACAGAAACCTAGGGATTCTGATGATGATGATGATGACGATGAATAATCCAGTATACTATTAATATTTTAGGATTTTAGAACTTTTCATTTTTGTAATCATATGATAGATGTATAATATGATATAAATATACTATGAAAATCCATTTAGTGCTGTTATTGTTTTAATTCCCACATTCATCACCTCTATCTTTCATGTCTTTATTCCCTTCCATTGTTGCTTTAATTTTCATATGCATGGAAACTAGCAGGTAAACTAGTATAGGCTGCACCAGTGTTTGATATAAACGATAGGTAATGGAATGAAATTTGTAACACCGTAAAAAATGTTAACTTAACTCAGGGTTCGTACAGGTTTTGGAAAGTCTTGGAAAGTTTTGAAAATTGGTAATGCATTTTTCCAGGACCTGGAAAGTTTTGGAAAATTCCTTTTTCACCTGCTGGGCTATGGAAAAGTTATGAATTTTTTGTCGGTTGCCCAGCTCCTACCTTGAAAAGAACTGTTTTCGTTGTAATTAAAAAACGGCTGATGATTTTTTTGCCTGCCGCAATCAATGCCCGTTGGCACTGTGGTTTTGGAATTTTGTGTAATTGGCTTTGAAAAAGTTTTGGAAAAGTTTTGGAAATTTTCTCTGAGGATTCTGTACGAACCCTGTTAACTTTACTTAAATGGAAACTAGCGAGTAAACTAGTATAGGCTACGTCGGTGTTTGATATAAACAATAGGTAATAGAATTAAATTTGTAACACCGTAAAAAATGTTAACTTAACTTTACTGATGTTCTGACCTTTTAGACCTTTGTTGGAGTAAAAGAGATGATGGTCTAAAGCTCAAAAAATGTCAGCAAGGTTAAGTTAGCATTTCTAACCGTGTTACACATTTCATTTTCAACCTATTTCTCTTCGTTCCTTTGCTAACCATCAAAAAAAATATTTGATCAAAAAATATTTTTTTTCTGTCAATAAATAGTGCTATTTCATGCTAATTCTATTGTTTAATTAGCATTATTTAGTACTACTTACTACTATTTGTTTCACGAGTACATTATTTGCACTCTATTTTCATTCAAAAACTGCAATTTATTTCCCATTCATTTGCGGGATCCCTGTGTCTTTTTACAACAAAATCATAAACGCGGGTTTCCTGTGTCGGTATGAATGGCGGAGCTGGCGCGGCTTCATAGGTCAAAATTATCACGTGATTTGCTCTTTGTGCTTTCTCTCCTTCCACGTCTCTCCTTCAACATGGCTACACGCGGTAAGTTTGTGAAAAAAACTACTTTTATTAAACTATTTCTTCTCGTATTTAACCTAATTCTAGCTCAAGGATAAACTTTAATATGTATTCTTTGCCGTGAAGCGGTTTTTGCCAGCGGCGCTTGCTTGGAGACTCCATTTGAACACGTGTAAACTGCACGAACTTGGAGATAACTTCGAACAAAAATTGTACTTGAAACCGGCTTTTAACTACTAATTCTCCAAAAAAAAACTTTTTAAAGAAAATAAATTTGTAGCTTTTAAAGAACATAGCGTTTTAAGTTTTGGTTATTGTGAGTTTTGTTGATACTGTGTGAGTTTTTGGGTTATCTGAGCTGATTGAAATTGAAGTTTTTTAATATTTTACGAGATTTTCAGTTTAAACTTTTTATATTCTTTGTTCTGGAACGTTTGAGCTTTCAATTTTGAGCTTTATTCAATAACATTTATTTTGTAAGTTTAGTGAGTTTGATGTTATTTGAACTTCAAGTTTTTAGATTGTTTTATTTATTTTACTTTGTATTATGACTACGATTCATTCATCTTTCTCAAACATTTCAATTGAAACTATCTCGATTTTTTTCAATGCTTGCATTTTGAATAGAACAATATAAGAGTAATCTATTTTCAATTGATAAATACTTTTTTCTTTAATAGCTTTTTATTGTAGTTCAATATTAATTGATTTGTTTCAAAAAATGTTCCAAAATTATTGTTTTACCAAGTACTTTTGTAATATGAGTAGATAAGTTGTTTTACTAATTTGTAAATCTTCAAATGCTATTCTATTATATAATTCATATGAGTGGACAAATCTATTTTCAAATGAAGTCTATTGTTCCAACAATTACTGTTTGAATTGCTCATTGATTGTAGCATGAATCATTTGTGAGCAGAGTTGTGTGCTAAAATATTCAAATAAGTCTCCCCAATTATGCTATAATTGTAATTCAAGTGAAGCTATTTGGAAACAAAATTACAGAGATTTGTATGTGTTCAGTGAACTGTTTCCTTGCTAGTTTCGAGGTGTTTTTCAGCTGAATAAACGCTATATTCATTGGCAATCATCTCTTATTTCTAAAAACAATTGTTGCATTTCAGGCGTCTGCTTGGTGTTGCTGATGGCCTTCATTGGCTGGAGCAACTGCTTATCCACAAACTCAGTCCTTAGCGTCGAAGAGCAAACTAGACTAAGAAAAACCTTCCAAGATGCTGCACCATACCGTGACTTAGAAACAGCCCACTACGCCGTCAAGGGATTAAAGTTCTTTAAATCACCCATGCCAACCAATCAGGATGTGTGCAAGTTTGTTCAAGGCAAAGTTGATGTTAATAGTGTCTCTTCAATCTACCATGCGTCGGCAGTTAGCAAAGTACTGGGAGATTGTCCTGTAAGTATTGGGTTATGTAATATACCAAACATTTAATCCATGATCACATGAGATCACTGTCCTTTAATCATTGTGCTCCAGAGTCCCGGTAAATTGTGATTTCCACATAACATTCATAATATTTGCAATAGAAGTTTTCCAACTTTGTATGATGACAAAACAACAGTTTCAAGTCGATGCATTGTTTGTGACTTAACTTTTGTTTGTCAAGTGGATGAATCTTTTTATTCACTGTATTTTATCTGCTCCAGCCTGGACATGAATCTATGGTTTAATGATTGGTGAAGTGAATTCTAAAACAACAATAGATTTAAGTTGGGGCTAGAGTGGAGGAATCTATGCATTCATTACATCTTATCTGGATTGGAGTGTCAATATAAAATTCCCTCCGTTGGGGAGTATGGATTATTTCTGGAACTAGACAGACTTGTTTTCTTTGTATTTTAACTGTAATGACAGCTCTAGAGTTAATCAAATTATTTACTTGTTTTTTGTGTAGCTTGATCTAAATGGTGTAGAGCAGAAGTTGAATGGAGTCATCACTGAAAAGACATCTGCATCTACCATCTTTCATGCTGTATCTGCTCTTAATAACCTAGGATTGAAAGGTAATGTAGAATCACCACAATTCAGCCATTTCACAGTTCTCTTCCAACAACCTCAGCCTCGATAGCCTGTAATACATGTATATTTTCTACAATTTGACTACAGCCTGTGGAATTTTGAAGTGTTTCAATAGACCCATTCAGCTTCAATGTTTATTTTCCCATTTCAAACCATGTGTTCATTCCCTTTGGAGTTAATCATTTGTTATGTATCAATATTTTGATACTTGACATAAAAGAACAACTCTCAGGGGAATGCCATGTGGTCTGAAATGTGCAATTTGCATACAGAACTAAAAGGCTCTGTTGTTTGATAATGTGTACAACTGACTGCGGTCAAATTATAAAGAATATTTTACACACTATCGAGGCTGAGATTCATGGCCTGTAATAAAATTCTCAAGAATATATTACATGCTATCGAGGCTGACGCTGATCAACAAGAACCGTGAAAAGGAGTATTCATCCTTTCATCCATTCATTTATTCATCCATCCATCCATCCATTTATTCATTCATTCATTCATTCATTCATTTATGCATTCATTTATGCATTTCTTTATTCACTTGCATATTTCTTCAGTAACTTAAACTTTGATTTTTCTGTCTAACCTTCATGAGACAAACAAATAATAATCAATAAAATCTTGGTGCGCTTTACAAACATAACACAAACAAAGATCTACTGTAATTAGAGTGAAATGGAATTGTTTTGAGCTTGTTTTTGAAAGAAGTCAGTTGTTTAAACTTCTTGAGGTCTAGAAAAAAGAAATAGCTTTCTACATATCTCTCTTTCAACAGTATAGCAAAAAGTGATCATATATGTTAATTGATAAACTTGTTGTTATGTTTGCAGTTGATACCAGCAGTGTTCTTAAAGCTATCCGTGCTGCATCAAGTTCTGAAGAAGACAGTATCATGAAGTAAGTACATGGCATTGTAAAAGACTCCAACTTTCAGATTTACATGTAAATATGATAATTTTAAGTATAGCAAGTTTGAATATTAATGTATATTATTCTAATTATTCTAGTGCTGTGTATGCCCTCAATACTGCCATCACGCTGCCAAAAGAATCTGATGTTACTTTTATAGTGGATATGATTGAGGTAATGTTTAGCAACATTCTAATGTTATTATTGTGAATATGTCTGTCTGTCGACGGTCTGTCTCATTTATCCATGTATGCTTTGTTTGTGTGTGTTTTGTCATGAATACAATTTCTGTCATTACCACTTCTATCAAATGTATCTTCATTTGTTTATTAAATAGAGTTGTATTTTACTATTTTAGGATGTTGTTGCTCAAGCTGATGAAACAGAAAATACATACTTACAGGTAAAATCTCAGCTGCCAATGTCATCATCATCATCATTATTATTATTATTATCATCATTATTATCATTATAATTATCATCATTATCATCATCATCATCATCATTACTATCATCATAGTCATTATTATCATCATCATTACTGATCATCAAATTATTTTGTGCTGCACAATCTTGTTTGATATTTACCAGTGAAGAGACTTATCATCTCAGCTGTACTGGTGATACAAGATGTGTGCTATAGCAATCATCTCTCTCCACCAAGACTTGTCAGTTGCTGCCACAAGTGCTTGACTAGATGTAGATCACATTTACAACCTATATTGCTGCAATAATCAATACATTGATAATCATTATCATTATCACGATCACCATCATCATTATTGTTATCATCATCATTATCAACATCATTATAATCGTCATCATTATTATCATCATCATTATTACCATCATCATTATTATGTTTATCATTAACATTATAATTGTATTTCAGTTTGAAGGTGGTTTGATCCCAACCGCTGAAGTAGTGACAGCATCTTACAAACTTGGTGAATACCTCAAAAAGAAGCCATCAATTACTGAGGTATGTACAGCAAATGCTATATAAACTAAAAAAGGATTACTTGCGGTTTTCCACTTTCTGCGAACTCGGACATCCCCATGACTTATTGTGAAACACGTTTTAAGCTGCCGGCAATCAAAACTAATTAGTCGGTACCTTTTAAATCCTTGATTGACGGCAGCTAAAAACGTATTTCACAATGAGCCGTTGAAATGTCTGAGTTCGCAGAAAATCGAAAACCGCAGTAACAATTATATATTTAAACTATACACATATTTTGTACTGCACAATCTTGTTGATATTTGCCAGTGAAGAGACTATTCATCTCAGCTGTACTGGTGATATAAGATGTGTGCTACAGTAATCATCTCTCTCCACCAAGACTTGTCAGTTGCTGCCACAAGTGCTTGACTAGATGTAGATCACATTTGAAATTTGTATTGCTGCAATATACAACTTTATTTAGCAATTTTATCCTACTGTTTTTGTTTAATCATTCATTCATTCATTCATTCATTCATTCATTCATTCATTCATTTATCTTTTTATCCAATCCATTCATTCATTTATTCAACAATCCATCCATCCATCCATCCATCCATCCATCCATTCATTAATTAATTTTGTTTATTTATTTGCCAGGATCAAGCCATCAAGTTTGCCAACTACCTTCTAACCAGGAAGCACGTCCAGTTAGTCAAAGACACATTCTCCCTCCTGAGAGCTCTTAATGTCCTCTCCAACAATGATGTGAGTACTTTGATTCATTTGATATGTTTCTTACCCTTGTATGCATCTACCTGTTAACAGTCGTGACAAAAACATGTTCTGTCTCGCAGTCAAACTTCAAAGATTGGCGCCCAAACTCTGCAAGTTTGTAAACCACTGTTATGAAAAAAGGCTAGACATTGAAAGATGTGTACTGTCAGTTCCCTCTACTCATTAACAGATGCGGCAAAAATATAATATGTCAAAGTTACCTCAACAAATTGAACTGAACAAAATATAAATTACCTGCAACGTTTCTTTTGGTGTGTAAGAAAAAAACAATATCTTTTGTTTGTTTTGTAGTTCCATGTTCCAGTTGTAGTGCAGTTGTACGGCTCTCCTCTCATCTCTTCTGACAACAAATTATTCAAGGTAAGAACAAGAATTATTATAGATTATTATAGATAGCTTGTACCTAACAATCTGTAAAATCTAGCCAATATACATATGTACATTTATTATATGACTAGTTCTTATATAGCGCATTTCCAGAACTGCTCAGTGTGCTTACTCAACGTGTTCAAGTTGAAGGTATATCAAGACGCATTAAGCTGCCACCATACAACCAATGTCTGAACACGGAGTTCTTTTACGTCCCTCAATTTTTTTTAATTTTTTTTTTATTAGGGACTGGTCATAAAGTATAGAGGGGTGTGCCGGAAAATTCAGAATTCCCAAGGAATAACTTTTATTGGCCCACCCTTTAGTCTATGCATAGTTACACGTAGCCCACCCCTATACAATGCACCACAATTACCCCCCAAATACCCCCAGTGTATTGCTTAATTTTTCATGGCCCACCCCCTTTTTCATATTTTCATATTTTCACTGAAGATGTGAAAAAGTTATGTACAAAATGTCCCAAAAAATCAACATGAGAGCAGTGTTGTGTCCTAAAATATTTAGTCAGTTTTGTACTATGGTTAATAATTATTATTTTGTCTTTAGGTGAGAGTAACGAATGTCCTTGATAGAGCACTTGGTAAGATGACAGTTACAGCTGAATCAGCCACTGATTCTAGCGACATTACCGTCATGAGCAACAAAGAATTCAAAGCTGGAAAAGACGAGTAAGTTGTGTGATTATTGTGAATTTGTGTTATGTTATTATGAATGGAATTGCTACTGTTGATCAATCATATTTATTCACTACGGTAATTGCCCACGTATAAGAACCTGGGTTTTAAGAACCTGTTAGGCTAAAATTTTCATTTTAAACCCCCTCCACACATAAGAACCTATTAAGGTTTAAGTACCATTTATATAAGAACCTATTTAGGCTAAATTGAAAAATTCAGGTTCTTATACTTTGAGCTATTACTGTACTTTTGATATGGTTAAAGAACTCAAACTCAAGTTTTTCAGCCAAGATGCGTTTTTTTGTCTATTTCTTTTTTGTTGATGTTGTTTTTGCACGGGTAATTATTGATAAACTTAACTTTATCCATATATTTCACACTCAGATGTGTTTTTCAAGTTTTGTTTTCACTGCTAAATGAGTACCATAAATAAAATCAAACCTAAATTTAAAATTGTTCTGAACTCAAAACTCAAAATAACTAAATCATAACAGTATGAGCAGAAATACTATATCCATGAAATAAAATATAATTGCTACTGTGTAATAGTTCTTATTTAGTGACTATTAGTTACTATCAAAGACAAGTACATGTAAAGTTGTAATGAGGTATTGTTTCCTTTTGTATTTGATGTTTCTGGTTGAGTGATACTGACTAAATAGTCTCTAAATAGAAACTATTAGTTAGTAACTATTTTGGTTTTATTTCATGGTTCTAGTGTTTTTGCTCTATTGTGGATAATAGATACAATGTACTGTAAGTTAAATTGTCTCACCTTTCACATTCGTGAATAAATTGAATACCTTCCTACTTAATTTTAAAATGTTCTAAACTCAATTAAATTCAAAGTTGTGACCACATGATAGAAATAACAATAATTATCTTAATATAATATATATATATAACTAATAAATTAATATTATTTAATAATTATTAATGATTAATATCATCTTCGTTGATTCCAAACAGCGATTACATAGTATTAAACACCGAGCTGGGAAAGGCATATTTTGCGGCACATAGGTGAGCGATGGCGAGCATTTTTGCATTAAATTGATAATCATTAGTATGAATACACAAGTGATGGTTATAGAAAATCCTGCGTTGTGATTGGTCAATAAATTCACAGTATTTCTAAATAATCACCTACAGCGTTTTTGCATGCTTTCAGAAATAAGAAATGAACAGTTTTTCTTCAAAAAATGCTGGTTATTTTTACTTTTTGAAATAATCACTTTTGTATTTATACTAAAACAATTATCCACCTCAGGCTCAGTGAATATCGGCGAATAATAAACCTTGACTCTGTCTATGTTACTATTCATCAATATTTACCTCAGTTGTTGAATAATTGCAATATAACTAATTGATAATAACAAATAACCATTGGAATAATTTAAATTACAAATAATACTATCCATTAAAAGACAAACTTAACTCTAAAAAAAACCCAATCTTGTAAATGATGTAAATCCATAAATAAATAAACAATAACAAAATAAATATATAAATAAATTCTGGACAAATAAAAAATGTTAAACGAAATAACTAGTCCCTTTCACAGTTCCCTGCGCCATCTTGAAAGGTAGCCGGACCTTTGCATCAAAGTGAGAAGAATTTTGAACTTGCAATGATAGAGACCTTTTAACACCTTGCTGGACAATTGTTCACGTGTCTCTATCATTGCAAGCTCAACGTTCATCTCGTTTCTATGCAAAGGCCCGGCTACCTTTTAAGATGGTGCAGTGAACTGTCAAGAGCACTATTAATAAACACATCTAAAAGAAAATAATAGAAATTGAACTTGATTAAATGCATGTTAAAATATGTTATGGATATGTTCATGGATAAGGTTCACAGAAAATGAATAAATAAGTGAATTAGTACATGGTTAACAAATAAATAAAACGGTGGATATTAAGTAATTTATCAGAAAAAGAGTCTTTTTCAAACATTTCTCAGCTTTCTTTAAAACAATAGTGGAAATTTCTCATACATTTTAGGTGGAGATTTTAAATCATTGGTTAAGCAAATTTTGTCAGTTTTATAGTACGAATCGAAAAACTGTGGGCACCCAGAAATATTTTAGAAATTGTGCATTGAACAACTCACAAACAACTCTAACTACAAAAAGTTTATCATGCTACACATCAGTCAAACTTCTTGCAATGAAATCGTTTATTGTTCGTTGAACAACTCAGAAACAACTATCACCGCAAGAAGTTTGACTGATGTGTAGTATGATAAACCTTTTGTAGTTAGAGTTGTTTGTGAGTTGTTTAATGTCACAATAAACGATTTCTAAAATATTTCTAGATGCCCATGGTTTAATGAGTCTCACTGTAATTACATTGTAGTTAGTATTAGTAGTTCTTTACAAGTATTTGTGTGTATTATAGTTATGAGATTGACTTCATGGCGGCCAAACCCAGCCCAGGTGTGTACACCGTTACTGTAAATATCAAACCTCAGAAGGAAGACAAGAGACTGGTTGGAACAACTGGAACACAGGTAAAAACATGAGAATAAAAAAGATGTTACAATACAATAAGTTAGTATATTTGTACAATGGTAGTAAATACAAAATGAAAAAAAGGTACAGGCCACTGGAGTAGCTGGAATAATCAAAAGATTGACCTAATTTTATATACAGCGGTACCTCTATTAATGTATTTATTAATATATTTTGGATGTAAAGCGCCTATGGGCTAAATGGAATAGGCGCTATATAAATCATTATCAATAATAATAACACTAAGTGGTCAACCATTTTAATTTTACTATTGTGGCCGCCTAATAGAGGGTGACTGCTTTTAAGTGGTCACCCTCTATTAGGGGGCCACAATATTTAGTCCCAAATCTATTCCTATACCTATTCTATACAAAAAATAAAAATTCATATCTTCAAGCCAACATGTAATGTTCTTTTTATTATATGCACAAAAAAGTAAAAAAAATTTAAAGTAAAAAAAATTTAAGGGCCTGCACGAATACAGTACATTTGGTACATAACTTTTTCATATCTTCACTAGTGAAAATTTTGAAAATGCGAGTGTTTTAGTTATACAATAGAAGTAGTTATGTTGATACACGTACATTTTTGTAATTTTGCTATTTGCTGTTTATTAATTCTTCCATTGCAATTTCTGCAGCTCAAAGTAAAGGTTGTTACCAAGGTTACCATGGGACAAGTTGACTTGTCGGTGATTGACAAGGAACAATCACACACTGTGAATTCACTGAGGTACAAGGACTGACATGTTATCATCAATATTATCATCATTGTAATCAACATCATCATTGTCATCATTATCACCACCACCATGGTTTCATCATAACCATCAATATTGTAATCAGCATTATCATTACCATCATCATCATCAACATCATCATTGTCAAACATCATCATCATCATCATCATGGTCATTGTTGTCACCACCATCATCATAATCAAACTAACAACATCATCTTTGTCTTTATCTTCATCATCATCATCATCACTTATCGTCATCATCATCTTCATCACCTATCGTCATCATCATCATCATCACCATCAATATTGTAATCATCATCACCACTACCATCATCATGATCATTACCACAATCATCATCATCACCACCATCATCACCATCATCATCATTATCACCATCATCACCATCATCATCATCATCATCATCAATATTGTAATCATCATCACCACTACCATCATCATGATCATTATCACAATCATCATCATCACCACCATCATCACCATCATCATCATCATTATCACCATCACCATCATCATCATCATCACCATCATCATCATCATCAATATTGTAATCATCACCACTACCATCATCATGATCATTACCACAATAATTATCACCACCATCATCTTGTCATCATCATGATATTCTAACAGTATATATTGCCTTACAGCACCAACTACCCCACCAAGTTTGACAAGGAGATTGAAGCTGACCACCACCAGAAGATTGTCATGAGATTCTTTGTCAAGAGCATTTCATCTGACGAATACCTCACTCCACATCAAGTAAGATTTACATAGAATCTTTTAAGGATACGGTGCACCTTTGTCGATGTGCTCTCACATGCCCTAAACATTTGTTTAGTGCGTCATTTTGCATTACAGCGCAACCAACCTTGCCATGGCCACCCAATTAAAGTTTTGTACAAGTTAGTTAGCGTTCAAAAGTTTCTCTTTTCAATTTATTTGCTATGCCTTTTCAAATTTAAACATCCTGGGAGGTTTTTCAGACACTTATAAACTTCACTCTTGTCTTTGCTTTGAACATTACAAAGTGTTTACCATTTGACACTTGGCGTGTCTTTTATATTAAGGTCAAATTCTCGCTTTCTGATTGGTTAACTTGTACAAAACTTTAATTAGGTGGCCACGGTAAGGTGTGTCACGCTGTAAGATAGACAAAAAAGTACTTAACACAATATGAAGTAATATATAAAGTAATATAATTTTAAAGCTTACATGTATATAACAGAGGTGAAGTTTGATACAAAGGTGAAGTTTAACAGAGCAAAAACGAATAGTAATTATTATATAAATAACAGTGGCTTACAGGGATTTCTGCCACTGAGAAATATCGTATTTGAACACATTAAAAATTACAATATTTTTACATGTGAAAAGCCCTGTATTTTGTGGTGCACAATCTTGTTGATATTTACCAGTGAAGAGACTTATCATCTCAGCTGTACTGGTGATACAAGATGTGTGCTACAGTAATCATCTCTCTCCACCAAGACTTGTCAGTTGCTGCCACAAGTGCTTGACTAGATGTAGATCACATTTAAAACCTTCAATGCATTCCAGTTTTCAAAACTCAAAATTGCAAATAATCCCCTTCACATTTCCCTGCGCCATCTTGAAAGGAAGCTGGGCCTTTTAAGCGAGACGAATGTTGAGATTGCAATGATAGAGATATGTGAATAATTGTCCCGCAAGGTGTTAAAAGGTCTCTAGATCTATCATTGCAAGCTCAACATTCGTCTCACTTCAATGCAAAGGCCCGGCTACCTTTCAAGATGGTGCAGGGAACTGTGAAGGAGACTGACTATTGGGAGGGAAAAGGCTTTATATTATTTTCAAGAAAGGCTGCAAAATTCACCATAATGTCTCAAAGTATTTTGCACATGATTATGAATATCCGATTGTCCCGTCTCCCAAATTAACTGTTTTTATCAAGATGAAGTAATTTATCACTTTATTTTTATAGGCTTTTGTTCGTCTGACCAACCAAAAGACCCAGCAAGAAATCTTCTTCGTGCCTGAACCAGATACCAACAAGAAATTCAAATTTGACTTGGTAAGTGCTATCATCTATTGACCTAATCAGCTAATGTGGTGCTATGGTCAATTCCACTAAACTCAAAACCTCTGGATAAAAGAACTTGTACTCCAAATATTTATATAGAAAGACAGAATCTTATTCCCAAAAGATTTGAATTGGGTGGAAACGTACATAGTAGCGTTTTGGTTTATTGACAACAGACCACAACAAGTTCTAGTTTGTATTTTGTGCTGCACCATCTTGTTTGATATTTACCAGTGAAGAGACTAATTATCTCAGCTGTACTGGTGATACAAGATGTGTGCTACAGTAATCATCTCTCTCCACCAAGACTTGTCAGTTGCTGCCACAAGTGCTTGACTAGATGTAGATCACATTTACAACTTGTATTGCTGCAATATACAACTTTCTATATTGCTACTTTTGTTGTAACTAGCTGTAGATCGCATTTCAGTTTAAGGTGCAAATAATATACCTGCATGTAAAACAAGTAGTACTATTTTCACTGCTAAAAAACTATGTGAAATGGCAATACATGGAATCTACGAGTTTTATTCCCCTAGGGAACGTGTGTTGGTAGAGCCACACATCTCTACAGACTCTTGTCTGCTTATTTAAGGCAAAATTTATTCAGTTTCGGGGCTTTTTGATGAGAACTTGACCAGGGCATGAGGAAGTGTGTTCAGACCCACCCACCTCCCCTTCGGCAAGTTCACGACCAGCTACTAGTAAACGCTAGCGCTTTACTCCTTGCTCACGGCCTCGGGCTACTCCTTTGTCTCCCATAACTTAATTGCACCGAGACAATGAGCATAGGAGTTTAGCACTGAAAATGGTTTACTGTTTATTACTAAGTAGTGTTAATTCATAATAATGATAATAATCACAGTTCTTCTGTTATCGTGACGCCCTGACATAAATTGATTAGCAAACAAAGCACTAAGATAGTTTACAACAAGAACAGAATAATTCAACGTTGTCTTGTTTATTGTCAGGATATTGGTGCCTCAGCCAAAGACTTTGCTTCAAGATCAGGAAAATATACAATGGTGAGTTCTTCAACACTAATGGTTTTCCACTTTTTAAAATCACTCCACAATTCATAGATTAAATTCCCAAATTATTTACTTTTTCAATGGATGGCCTCAGTAAATCTACTCTGAAACCAATTGTTTCAAGTAAATGGAATCAAATGTAAATTTCTAGTGGACAGTTGTTTCTAGCAACATCTAGATTGGTCCTTGGAAACGTGTTGTACGCGACATTTATAATAACCTGAGGAAAAATTCATTAGTCGGGCTAGAAAGCCTGACTCTAGGTTTACCTTTTAGTCAATCTATGTATGTATGTATCTATCTTTTATGTCACGTATAGTCCCCCATGATGCTTTGGGAACTAACACAGGAACCCCAAAGTACAATTGTTTAGCCTCCTGTGTTGATTTTATGACTAGTCCCACTTCATGCTCATAGAGCGTCTAGTTACAAACTAAAATGCAAACAGCAGTAGTTTTGTGTTATATATAATGGCACAGAAAGAAATCATTTTGACAATAATTGTTTTGTGTGTTTTGTAGGATCTTATTATTGGAGATGCTGTCATTCAGAACCCTATGGAATGGAATGTTGTAAGTATATCAAACTATGATGGTGATGATACATTGTGGTGATGATGATTATGATGATAATTATATTACTATTATGGTGATGGTTAAGATAATGATGATGCTAATGATAATTATGATGGTGACTGGTGATAGTGATGATGATAGTGATAATGATAATGTTGAAAATACAAATTTGTTAATTACAAACATCAATACACCTAACTGTCTAACAATAAGAACTTTTGTTCCATATCGAAATACAAAAGACAAAAAACGTTTTTCAAAATATTTGAATTGGCTGAAAACGTATATCACAATGCGTTAGCCAAATAGGGCTATTGGCAACAGACTGTAAAAAGTTATAGTTTGTATTTTGTATTTTGTGCTGCACAATCTTGTTGATATTTGCCAGTGAAGAGACTTATCATCTCAGCTGTATTGGTGATACAAGATGTGTGCTACAGCAATCATCTCTCTCCACCAAGACTTGTCAGTTGCTGCCACAAGTGCTTGACTAGATGTAGATCACATTTAAAACTAATGACAATGATGATAATAATGATAATTATGATGATGATGGTGATGATGATAACAATGGTGATAATGATGATGGTACCGGTAATGATAATGATGATGATAAAGTTGGTGGTGATGATGATGATGATGCTAATAGTGATAATAGTGATGATGATGTTGATGATAGTGGTGGTGATGATGGTGTTGATGATGATGATGATGATGGTAATAATTATGGTGATGATGATGGTAATGATAATGGTAATGATGGTGGTAATGATGGTAATGATGATGATGGTAATGATGATGGTGATTATGATGGTGATGATGATGATGGTGGTGGTAATGATGTTGATGATGATAAAAATGATGATGATGATGATGATGATGGTAATGATGATGGTGATCACTATAACTAATAATTTATCCATGTTGTTTCAGGGTATGTTAATGTTAACCTTCGGTGAGCAGCCAGTCAAAGCCAAGAAAGAAAAACAGACCATGTACTCTACAAAACCAACCATTGATGTAAGTAACATATAGCAAATTTACGCTTAAACCCCATTTTGAAACAATGTTGGCCCAACAGGGCTTAACAATTTATGCAACCACTGAAGGCTTTAGCAAGTTCACTTGATTTTAGACTTCAAATTAATTCATTATTCAATTCTTTATTCATCCATTCATTAATTCATTTGTTTATTCGTTAATTTATTAATTCATCCATTCGTTCTTTAATCTATTCATTAATTAATCTATTTATCCATCCATCCTTTCATGCTTTCATTCATTACCCTATCCTTTTATTAATCTAATCATCCATTCAACAATCCATCCATTCCTCAATTCATTCATTTATTTTAATCATCTATTCATTCGTCCATCCATT
Organism: Metridium senile; assembly: GCA_949775045.1. Taxonomy (NCBI): domain Eukaryota; kingdom Metazoa; phylum Cnidaria; class Anthozoa; order Actiniaria; family Metridiidae; genus Metridium; species Metridium senile. The sequence continues at coordinate 19,190,743 of OX459101.1, read as the reverse complement.
CCTCAATATCCATCCATCCATCCATTCTTTCATTCATTCATTTATTTTAACCATTCATTCATTCATCCATCCATCCATTCATTCATTCATTCATTCATTCATTTTAACCATCCATTCATTCATCCACTAAATTCATTCATCCACTAAATAATTCACTTTAGCTAAACTACAGTAGTCTAGAACCATAATGCCTTGTTGTTGTTTGTAGCATATGTTCCGTCAGCCCGAGAAGCGTCCACCACAGGCCGTGTCTACTGCATTCACAGCTCTTCTCTTGGTGCCATTCTTTATAATGCTCGTCTTGGTGAGTAACTTGCATGTATACCTATAGTCCCAGCAGTAAAGCCGCGATTCCACGGTGCAGTTTTTTTCTGCAACTTGTCTCGCAACGAGCAAGAAAATTGCCAAGACAAATTACATCGTACAAGATATCCAAATTTATTATATAGATATCGATGAAATACCAGGATTTCTCTAGTGTCTAAAACTTCGTATCTTTCACATGTGAAAGATAATGTGAAGATATCGTTTTCAGATGCAATTCGTTTTGCATAAAGGTTTTTAATAACGAGTCAATTATAAATGAAGTTTTATTTCTTTTGACATTTCATCGATATCTATATAATAAACAGAACATTACATGGTCGCTTGGAGATACAAATTTTATCTTCTCGTGTTGAATATCTCTCACTCGTGAGAGATCTGATATGTCTGATATGCTATTTCATGGTCTACGAAATTCAGTCTTTCGCGCTGTGCATACAGCGCTGGTAAGTTACCATGGGTTGTACTTAATCTTATAATAAAGTATCATTATGTTGTGTTTTCAGTGGACTATTATTGGTGCTAACGTCGCGAACTTCCAATTCTCACTTGGTGCTGTTGGATTCCATGTTGGTCTAGCAGGTAATACTATTGTTGTTACTGCCACTATATAAAGTGCAAAAAAACATTTGGGGGAGGGGGAGGGGAGAAGACTCGTCTTATGTTTCGCGCGGCCATATCGGTAACACAGCTATCACTAAGTAACTTTGTACATTCCCCAAAAGATACGCTTGCCACGCAGGATAAAGCAGTTATTCCAAGATCCAAGAATAGCTAGAATAACGTGTGTTTCTGCTACTTATTCTCGTCAAGAACACAGAGTTTTTTAAAAGTATATTTCTAAAGGACGTTCGGGTATTTTTTTTGAAAGTCCTAACCATACTCGATAAGTTTAACCTCCTACATAGACGTTGTAAACACATGAAGTTTAAACCAATTGTTTATTGTTTCAGGTATTTTTGTATTGTACTATCTCTTCTGGATTAAACTGGTAAGTAAGAAGAAAAAAAGAATGGTGTAGAGCAAGGATAACTGTTAATTATTGATATATTTTTGGCATTGGGTTGCATTGGTGGCCTAGCGGTGAGAGCGCTTGCCTTTTACCACTGTCACCTGGGTTCGATTCCCGGCTCGGGCGACAAGTGAATAGAGTTCAATTGTTTGATGTGTTGTTCTCTCCCTTGCCATGAGGGATTTTCTCCGGGTTATCCGTTTTTCCTCCTTCCGCAAAAATTAACATGTGAGCAGAGTTGTGTGTAGTCTACCTCGCAGCCGTTCTTAGTGTCATCACGCAACGTAAGAGCGGCTGCGAGGGAGTAAGTTGTTTGTGTAAATATGGAATGTAGTGCTAGTGAGTGCGAGTGAACCTTACGGAAGAGCCCCGACGGGGAGTGATGGTTGTTATTTATATTTTTATTTATTGTTCAATTGTTGTTTGTAGGATATGTTTACAACCCTGAAATACCTGTCTGCTATTGGTGGAGTAACATTCCTGGCAGCCAATAGCCTGCTTAGTGGAATTGCAGCTCGTAGGTAAGATAGACGGTAGCAGTTAGTCTTGTGGTGAGACAAATAGCGATGATGACTGATTGACAGATTTACTAATAATTGACTGACTGTTTGGCTGATTGATTAACTAATTGACTGGCTGATTGATTGACTGGATGATTGATTGATTGACTGGATGATTGATTGATTGACTGGCTGTTTGATTGATTGATTGACTGGATGATTGAATGATTGACTGGCTGGCTGACTGATTGATAGATAGATTGATTGATTGATTGATTGATTGACTGGCTTATTGACTGGCTGAATGATTGACTGGCTGACTGGCTGATTTGCCATTTTTGATTCTTCCATGCATTCATTCATCCATTGGCTGATTGTTCGTTCGATTGACTGGTTTATCACCTGGTTTATTGATATCTCTATTGTGTTTTCAGGGCCAAGCGTTAGACGCCACGAGGAGCCTAGTCTAATTATCTCTACACAGTAGTTTTCGAATTTTTATCTATTGTTTGCTTGTTCCATCTATTAATAAATAAATCCATGTTTTACATTAGTGGTGCTCTTTCTTACTAGAAACACGTACTTCCTAATCCCAGTCATAATACTTTAGGCCTCGTCTACACGAATCCGATCTGGCTGAAACCGCATAGAAATATTTGCGTCCACACGAATCCGCGTATACGGATGATTCAAGTAAAAGTATGCGGTTTCGGTGACCGGATTCACTGGATTCGTGTGGACGATAGGCCGATTCGCATCAAAAAGTATGCGGTTTCAAAAGTATCTGGATCCGTGTAGACGGGGTCTAAGTTTCATGTTAGCTAACACCGTTGTACTTTTTGAAAAGAGGAGCATTTTTTTACACAGGTAAAAACATTTGATTTGTTGTGAAAATAACGATTTGTTGTGAAAATATTTCAACATTTCAAGCAAAGCAAGAACAAATGTTATCGCTTAACAATAGAAAACACATTTGAATTTACTCTGAATTGAGGCTATCCCTGTGCAAATGCGCCTTTTGTTAAATAGTACAGCGGTGCTAGATAACATGAAACTGGAGAATTGACTCAAGTCTTAGCATCTTAACTTCTTTAATTTTCGTTTGCACCGATAGAAAATCAAAGTGTTGCTTTGCAAAAAACGTGAGAGAAACCTACTTTTCCATTTCCTTTTTTTTATTGAAATTTAACATTGTATTTCATTTCCAATAAGAAACAGATGTCAAAATTGAGTGAAATCAACCTTGATCAAAACAAGTACAATATCGACTACAAGTCTTTGTTCTGCCGTTCTTGAGTTGATCAAACATTCTTGCACGCAAGCGTTTGCTTTGAATCTGCTGTTTTGCTTGAGTTCTTACAGATTAATAAAGTCCGTCAATATTCATCAAGTGACTGCTTGAGGAAAAGGTTTAGTGGAAAATATCATCCTGTGACACACTTTAGCATTACCTAATCAGTCGCCCGTGCAAGAAAAATGACTTTAGTTTTAAAAGGACCAAAGAAAACAATAGGTTTAAAGTCTACTACTAACTATTACATTGACTACAGTGATTTTCATTCGCCCGTGCAAGAAAAAAGACTATTTAGTTTGTACTAGTTGATAAAGAACACAAGAAAACAATACGTTTAGAGTCTACTACTAACTATTACATTGTCTACAGTGATTTTCATTCGCCCGTGCAAGAAAAATGACTATTTAGTTTGTACTAGTTGATAAAGAACACAAGAAAACAATACGTTTAGAGTCTACTACTAACTATTACATTGACTACAGCGATTTTCATTCGCCCGTGCAAGATAAATGACTATTTAGTTTGTACTAGTTGATAAAGAACACAAGAAAACAATGCGTTTAGAGTCCACTACTATTACTAATAGTAGTGGACTCTAAACGCATTGTTTTCTTGTGTTCTTTATCAACTAGTACAAACTAAATAGTCATTTATCTTGCACGGGCGAAGGCAAATCACGACGAGCTTAAGCTAAGAAAAAAGCATTTTAACTCACCTTGAAGGTGGCTAGTGGCGCAGTAGGAGTCGTAATGTAATACCATTCCGCTATTGTTACTCTGTTAATCCTTATTGCCTTCAGTTGGTATAAAAACATATTTTACGGTATTACAAATTTCATTATATTACCTATCGTTTATATCAATGCAAACACCGACTCAGGCTATACTAGTTTTCTAGCTGGTTTCCATTTATAAAACAAACATCGGTCATGTTTAACGTCCTGTCAACTGCTATCATATAGTCAAAGTTTAGTATTAACATCGACGGTATCCCGCGCGTTATTCAAAGGTCACTTTATAGTTCATCCTGAGTTACGAAGAGTTCTTTCTAGTTGTCTCTGCTTTGAAAAACGTTGGTTCGCGTTAACAGATAAGTTATGTGGCTGGCCAAAGAAGAAATGCGTTAATTCGACTTTCCGAGAACGGTTTACTAGCGAAATCGTACATGTTCCCTTGTCGAGCTTACATTTAGAAAATGGCGCCAAATACCAGCACAACTAAGCATTACACCGGTGGAGAAATAAACAAGGCTATGGTGTACGTTTCCACGGTCTTTGGAATCGTCGGTCCAGTACTAAATAAATATACTTCAAGATAAAAGCAAAAGCGCCAGATGAAGCAGGTAAACTTTATTAAATCTTTACGACCTTGGTTGCCGAAGCGGGGTGAAGTAAGCGGGGAAGTAAGTCAGTTAAAAAACTATTAACAAGCTTTATCAATGCAGAAAGTATTGAACGATTATTATTATTATTTGTTCAAGTGGAGTATTTTTCGCAAGATCGTAGAAATACAATCTTAATTAATGCATAACTGCACTATAATTCTAATAATATTACTACTAAATAACAAAAATTACTTGCTTATAGATACATAATAAATAATAGTATTGAAAGCTTCTTTTCTTTCCATCTATCTCAAATTCTGGCTGCTTTTAAGGTGACTCGCCCGAAAGCAGAGTAGTAGAAGTTACTAGGTGTCTCGCCCGTAAATCTGCTCTCGGAATTATTTCTACTTGCTTATAAAGACATAACAAATAATATTATTGAAGGCTTCTTTTCTTTCCATCTATTTCAAATTCTGACTGCTTTTAAGGTGACTCGCCCGAAAGCAGAGTAGTAGAAGTTACTAGGTGTCTCGCCCGTAAATCTGCTCTCGGAATTATTTCTACTTGCTTATAAATACATAACAACTAATAGTATTGAAGGCTTCTTTTCTTTCCATCTATTTCAAATTCTGACTGCTTTTAAGGTGACTCGCCCGAAAGCAGAGTAGTAGAAGTTACTAGGTGTCTCGCCCGTAAATCTGCTCTTGGAATTATTTTCGCTTGCTAATACATAATAAAATAAATAATTAAAACTATAGATAATGTCAAATATTGTTTATAGATAGTGCCCTTTGTAAATATAGTTTGTAGAAGGCTGTATATGGTCCAGTTGGAGACTCACTGATTAAATGCTGTATTAAAGTTAAATAAAGACAACGTTTTTTTATCATTTAATTGCACCAGAAGTACAAAAGGATGTTGCATGTGCACAATCTCCATCCAGTGATATATTTTCTTTAGGTAAAACGTAACGCACAAAAAGTCGCCGATTCGTTAATTACATACAGAAGAATTGTAAATAAGCTAAGTATTAATTTAAGTAATTACATTCAGTGTTGTTGAAAAATAACAACTATACATAACTAGTTCAATAACTGATTCACGAATGTATTTAAAAACATCAGTCACATTTTAAAACATTATTGTTCTTTGCTCAAGTTATATATTAGGATAAACATATGCCGATGACAGGAGTATTTAGTCATCACTAGCATTAATAATTTAATCTTCACACCATAAACACACGTTTTAAAGGGATTTAAGGACTCCTGCTTAGAATTTTTCTCTTGGCTTAAGCTTGTCGTACAGTGATTTTCCTTCGCCCGTGCAAGATAAATGACTATTTAGTTTGTACTAGTTGATAAAGAACACAAGAAAACAATGCGTTTAGAGTCTACTACTAACTATTACATTGACTACAGCGATTTTCCTTCGCCCGTGCAAGAAAAATGACTATTTAGTTTGTACTAGTTGATAAAGAACAAAAGAAAACAATGCGTTTAGAGTCTACTACTAGCTATTACATTGTCTACAGTGATTTTCCTTCGCCCGTGCAAGAAAAAACGACTATTTAGTTTGTACTTGACTATTCAGTCTTGCACGCATGGCGAAAAAGCTTGTGTGAAATGTGTTTTGGTATGCAAACATGGTTCCTTTGTTCTAAAAGGTTGTTTATATCAGCCAGATTTTTCCTTTCAATATTCCTGTAAACTCATGCTGTGAGGGGATCTTGATTAAAAAAAATTATAACAAAGGACGCGGTGTATGGATAGGGGACGCCTTTGATTATTTTGACATTGAATGAGCAGGAAGAAAATTGGTCGAGTCTATAAGAGAGTTGAAAGTTAAACAAGATTTTATATAGCCGATCCCAAGAAAATTTTTAGTTTTGCGCCAGTCCTTAGCCGGGGTGGTCACAGCCAGTGTTTGTTACATCCTCAGTGGTTCTTTTACGTCCCCCAATGCAGGTTAGTGTATGTTGGTATGAGCCAGTCCCTAAGGTTGGGACAGCCAGGGTTTGTTACGTCCTCAGTGGTTCTTTTACGTTCTCCAATGCTGGTTAGTGAGTGTAGTGTGTGTTAGTATGAGCCAGTCACTGAGGGTGGTACCCCTACCCTGTAAGCAAAAAGCTAGTAACTTGTATGTCACCAAGTTTCGACTGCCAAATTCTCCACTGTCCCCACCCATATTAGTAAACATTGTAACCAAAAAGTTTTATTCCAGTCACGGAAGGTAGATCCTAGTTGACATGCGCGAAATTATAATAGAAATATCTAGATCTTTCTACCATGACAGCAACTTATAGTTATGCCTGGCAGACGGCGACTCTGTTGTGAAATTTGCTCTGTAACAGAAGTTGGAGGTCTGTTTTAGCGAAGAACTTAATTACATCACAAGAAGGTAAGTGTTTCTGCTCTTCGAAATCTCAGTTTGTTTGCATACTGTTAGCTTTTTGAATTTTTATTTTGTATTCGTTGCTATACCATGCAATTATATAATTGAAATATAAAATTAGCAAACATTTTAGTTTCGTAATATTCCACAGTAGCAGTTTGGTTCCATTTCATGGATATAGTGTTAGCGCTCTATTCCACAGTAGGAGTTTGATTCTATTTCATGGATCGATATAGTGTTTGCGCTCTATTCGATCCACAGTTGCAATTTTTTTCTATTTCATGCCATAGTGTTTGCGCTCTATTCCACAGTAGCAATTTGATTCTATTTCATGGCTATAGTGTTTGCGCTCTATTCCACAGTAACAGTGTGATTCTATTTCATGGATAAAGTGCTTGCGCTCTATTCCACAGTAGCAGTTTGATTCTATTTCGGCATGGCCGGCTATAGTGTTTGCGTTTTAAGCTACGGTAATACGAGCAACAAATTCGTCCAACTTGTCTCGCAACATCGCTGCAAAACAAGTTGGAAAGCGATGTTGCTCGTTTTTCCACCCGCGTACCAACTTGTCTCGCGTCAAAATGGCTTGTTGCAAGTTGAAAAAGTTTGTTGCAGAAAGTAGAAGATCGTTCTACTTTTTGCAACAAAACTTGTAGATGTTGCTCGTATTACCCCCGGCGTAACCAATCGATAAAATCGATACCCAATAACAATCGATGACAATCGATAACAATCGATATCAATTAATCGATTGATATTGGAAATCGATGAAAATCGATAGGAAGGGTTTGTGTGACTATCGATTTTTATCGATTTTCAATATTAATCTAACTTCATCGATTTTATCGATTTTCATTATCAATCGATAATCTAATTGTATCGATTTCATCGATTTCCAATGAAAATCGATAACTTAAATTAATACTATATCGGTGTCGCTTTTATTTCATAAATTTTTGTTTTAATGTCTGTATGTATACATTGGTTATTAAAGCGTGTTTACAGAACTTCTTTTTAGGGAGACCGCCGTAATTACGTATCATGATGGCGACGGGTTATAATTAAAACGAAATTTGATTCTTATTAAACAGAATGGAAACAATCGATATTAATCGATTTATCGATTTTTATTGATTGGCACTTCTTCTTTGTGACTATCGATTTTTTTTCATTTAGTTAGTTATATCGATTGATATCGACTTATCGATTGGATTTCCGATGATCGATTTTCATCGATTGGTTACGCCGGGTATTACCACACCAACCCAACTTGTCTCGCAGCAAAATGACGTGAAGCACGCCGCCATGTTTGTTTACTCGCTGTATTAACCAATCAGAAATCAGAATTCAACTCAACTTGCAATAAGCCATTAATTTTGACGCGAGACAAGTTGGTACGCGGGTGGAAAAACGCGCAACATCGCTTTCCAACTTGTTTTGCAGCAATGTTGCGAGACAAGTTGGACGATTTTGCTGCTCGTATTACCGTACCTTTAGCAGCAAGAACAAATTCTTTATTCTTGAAGTTTTGTACAAAGACGCGTAGAATGACAATGGTAGTTTTGCGATGGACTAAAGATTGGACAGATGGTCTTGTGGTTAGCAAAAATTCAATCTCAGTTCAATTTAATCAAACTTATTCCGATTTAAAATGGAAAACTAAACCCTGACGACAAATTGTTTTTTTTTTTGGTTTTATAATTGCATGGATAAGTTAGTTCAGTTAATTAAATGTTTCGTTTAATTTGTAGCTTGTCTTTGTGATGTCTATTACTGATCAGTTCAAGATAGTCATCTTTTTACAAGATAACAAGTTGTATTATCGAGTCCAGGACTTGGTCGAGAGGATATGTGAGACTGGAAATCACGTAACTTTATTTAGTAAGTATTTTTAACTCAACAACCTACTCACCAACCCACCAACCCATAAACCAACCAACCACACAAACAGTCATCCATATCAATTTCTGAATCAGACTTATTCGCTGCTTATCGACAAATAGGTTAGCGTAGTGTTTACAAGTGTTGGTATTGTGATGCTAATTTGCCAACCATTTTAACATTAGATTTTTTAATTTTCTTTGTTCTATTAACAATGGTTGGTTGGCAAAACCATAATAAAATACGTCACTGTACGTCCACCTATAGATTTCTTAATTTTCTTTGTTCTAATAACAATGGTTGGTTGGCAAAACCATTACAAAATACGTCACTGTAGGTCCACCTATTACATTTACAGTTGTAAACTTCCCATCTCATCTCCCATCTCTTTTCATCTCTTAAGGCCAGCAGTTGCTCCCAATGTTCAGATACCCAGAATCCTTAGAGGGTGACCTACCCTACTCTCCGTACCCAAAGTCGGAGGACTACTTAAAGATGAGCGTCCCTGGGGCGGATGCATTGATACTTCTAACTACAGAAGAAAACTGTCATCATATCCCTACCCAAGTAACAAACTTCATGAGTGATGGTCACGCAAACTATGGTCACGCAAACAATGGTCACGCAAACTATGGTAACGCAAGCCATGGTCACGCAAGCCATGGTCACGCAAACCAAGGCTATTATTCATGGAGTGTTTACGGGGTTACATGTTTGCTCATCGGTGGATCGGTACATAGTCGGAAGGCAGCGATCTATCTTCGGCATTTGCTCGATGATTCGGATTATCCATTCGTAGGTCGAGTGTTACCCGAACCTTGTTTGTTTGGTCGGTTTTATGACGTCGATCCTTCGTGTGAAACTGAGGAGCCGTATTTGCTTTAGGGGTGGACCATTAGAAGTTGGGGGAGGGGGGGTGGCAATATTTTTGTGTAGGTTATTTTTTTTCGCCACACGAGTTGTGCAAGATTTTTTTTTCGACCAGAGAGGTCTTGCACGTTTTTTTTTTTTTTTACAAAATTTTGTTCTCTGAAATTCAAAGCGAAAACAACAGTTTGTGTTTTGGTCAAACTTTTGAAAAGTCCGTTTTTCCGTTTTATTTATTAGTCCGGTACAACGCGCAGTACCCTGCGAGCAGAGGTTCCTTTCTCTTACCTTTTCTCGTCGTTCTAGGTAAGAGAAAGTAACCTCTGCTCGCAGGGTAAACGCGCAGATACTTCGCAGCGATTTTTTCTTTACTTTCGCGCGATTTGTTCACTTTTTGTCGGGAAAACACACCGAGGTCGATTTTGTTTTGGTATATTTTGTATACTGATACAAAGAGCGTAAGTCTCGGATTTTTGTATTTTTGATGTCTCAAAGTCTCGGATTTTCGTGTTTTTGATGCCTCAAAGTCTCGGATTTCCGTGTTTTTGATGCCTCAAAGTCTCAGATTTTCGTGTTTTTGATGTCTTAAAGTCTCCCCGGGAGTCTCGGATTTTCGTGCTTTTGAGTCTCGGAGTCTAGAATTTTTAAATACAATAAATGCATGAGCTGATATATTTCTAGAATCTCAGGCTCGGATTTTAAAATTTATTCTTTACCCCTCAAGGTTCTGCACGTTTTTTTTTTTTAGCTTGGCTCTGTGCAGGATTTTTTTTTGGGCGCATTGGCCTTGCACGTTTTTTATTTTGGGAATTGCCACCTCCCCTCCCCCAACTTCTAATGGTCCACCCCTTAGGACTGATGACATGAAGTTGATTGATAGGCAGTATTCAATGTCTTTCTTGGGAATACACAAAATAATCTTCATCTTGAACGAAGAAACTCGTACCTATCCTCAAGAAGATTGCAATAAGAAAATACCGGAACAAGCGAATAAGGTCTACATATTCAGTCAATGATATCAAACATTCCAGGTTCACGTTATCTAGCACCGCTGTACTATTTGACAAAAGGCACAGGGACCGGATAGCCTCAATTCAGAGTAAATTCAAATGTGTTTTCTATTGTTCAGCGATTAAATCTTTTCGTGCCTGCCATGAAATTTGTGAAACTTTGAAATATTTTCAACAACTGATTCGGGCAATCAAGCATCAAATGGAAACGTCGTTTAGGCTTGGTTTATAAAACAATAATTCTTTCCAAACAATTGCCCTAAACCTACCCAAACAATAGCGGTACTGTATTAGGGGAACAACCAACTGGTGCTGGATAAGTGATGGATTCAAGTCAAAGCTCTAGCTAGAGCATGTGCAAAAACAAAAACTTGGTCCAAAAGCCTCAACTTGAGTCCATTGTAATAACAGCTATTACTCGCCAAAAATGTTCTCTTTAAATGTTAATAGTGTAACCAACAAGTGAATCGGAATCCCATAACCCATTTCCTATTGACAAAAGTTAGTTTCGGAACGACAACGTTAATTGAACAAGCAATATATCAACATATGAGTTCCAAACTCATTAATATTCTATTAATACTTCAAAAATATAAAACAAGTATAACGATAATATTCATAGGGCATTATAAAAGTAGTTTTAAGTATAAAATTCTAAACGACTAAGTTTTTCATTTTTCTCGACGTTTCGACGCCATCGGGCGTCATTTTCAAGAGTGAAAATTTATTACAAATCAAAGCAAATAAGTACAATTTTGAATACATTTGAATAAAAATATAAAAGTAAATTAAAATAAAGAAGAGTATTTTACGTCGGAAGTCCCTTTAGCCGAAGCTAATCTTCCAGAGAGACGACGGTGCACTCATTTTAATTCCCTCTCTCCATCAGTGCTCCGGGAAATTATTATTTTTTAAATTATTATTAGCCTGGCAGAGTCAATACAAAAGTATTCAAGTGAGAAATAAATAAATTAAATAATGAATGAAAAGGCTAATGAATAAACAAACAAACGAAAAGGCCAGGAGGAAAGAAAAGAATTCAGATAAAAATATAGGATTACCTATATCTAAACCAGATATACACCTGTTTTCAAAAACGTTGTCCTACATTGAAAAAAGCAAATATAAAATAGCAATTAGAAATTTGTAAATAGTGAAATAAGAATTAATTAATGGCACAATTTGCATTGCATTCAACGTAAATAAATTCACTCGGCATCAGTGCTACACATGTTGCAGTCATGCCGAAGGCATTATCAGAAGATCGCGTCTGTTTTTGGTTCACTTCTTAATTCCTATTTTACTATTAACAAATTACTAATAACTGATAATTACTAATTTCAAATAGGACAACGTTTTTGAAAACAGGTGTAATTTTGTCCTGTTTTGATGATTCAAGCCTAAAATAGCTTATTCTCTGTTTAATATGCAACGACATCACGCTGTGGATAATATGTTTGCATGTATCACGATAAAACACGATTGATGATTGTTACTGAGGGAGGAAAACGTGAGACCCCAAGGCTAAACTTTCGTGGCATTGTTGAGAACAAATAACGAGCTAAGTGATTGTTTGATGAGTCTTTTCAATAAAAAAATTATATAGCAAAAAAAACAAAAACATTTCAATCTCAGAATAATTATAAATAATTTCTTCTTCTACTTCTTTTTCCTCTTTTTTCAAATTTCAAAATAAATAAATAAATAGATGAATAAATATAAATATAAATAAATAAAAAATCTATCTATCTATCTATCTATCTATCTATCTATCTATCTATCTATCTATCTATCTATCTATCTATCTATCTATCTATCTATCTATCTATCTATCTATCTATCTATCTATCTATCTATCTATCTATCTATCTATCTATCTATCTATCTATCTATCTATCTATCTATCTATCTATCTATCTATCCTATCATTATATTCCATATTATTATAAACAATTACATTGTCCTATTCATTTTATTTTCCATATTTATTGTAAGAACATTGAAATTTATATGTGGTGCGCTAGGAATTAAATTATTAATTTTTTACGGTGTTACAAATTTCATTCCATTACCTATCGTTTATATCAAACACCGACGCAGCCTATACTAGTTTACTCGCTAGTTTCTATTTCTATTTTTACGGTGTTACAAATTTCATTCTATTACCTATCGTTTATATCAAACACCGACGCAGCCTATACTAGTTTACTCGCTAGTTTCTATTTCTATTTTTAACGGTGTTACAAATTTCATTCTATTACCTATCGTTTATATCAAACACCGACGCAGCCTATACTAGTTTACTCGCTAGTTTCTATTTCTATTTTTTACGGTGTTACAAATTTCATTCTATTACCTATCGTTTATATCAAACACCGACGCAGCCTATACTAGTTTACTCGCTTGTTTTCATTTATATTACGAAGTTACTAACGTAAATTATATTCCAATTCCATTGTGTATTTATATTCTCAAAAAATTCAATCCTTTTTAACTAAATTTAAATGATCGAAGAACTTTGTTAAATAAGTGTAATCAGTTAAATCTGAATGAAATAATTAGCACCCAGTCGGTTTTCCAGTGAGTAACTTTGGATGCTTCGATTTACAATCAATTATTTTTTATTAATTTTTATATTATGTATGTGAAAAAACGTTTATATGAAAAGATTTTACATGAAACGGAATACTGATCAAAGGTGATTACCTGACTTTAAAGCTTTTATCAAGGGAAGTCGTGTGAAACATGCCATAAAATAACATAATTGTACAAGCTTGGAACAACCTTCCTGCTTATATAGTAGAAGCAGGCAGCCTATCCGCCTTTAAGAATAATTTATATAATTATCTAGGCTATTTTTTTATTTACCTATTACATACTTAACATATTTATCTATTGACTTATATATCCATCTATATATTTTTCTATCTTTCTACTATATATTTATCCATAAAGTCGTTAAAAAAATGGATTTTTTTCGGCTCAAACTGATCGCTTGGACCCCGAGAGCAATGTCTAGAAATATTATTCGTATATTTGTAGCTTTGCTCGTACATTTGTTTGTCATTTAAGGGAATTTTTACATAGGGATAACCTCTTAAACTTCCTTCAGTCTAGATGCCCCGGCTTTTTTAGTTATTTTTGTATTGTTTCGCATGCTCTATTCAGCTTTCATATTTTAGTTGCATCTGGCATAAATCTTTATTGTATTGTATTGTATAAAATTGTTTTATATCTCAGGAGACATGAACTGAGGAACATGCAAGCCTTAATACCCTGTATCTAAGTTATCTATATAGACAGTTTCCGGGGTAACAACATATACGTGGTAATCTAGCTTGTCATAAATATAATTTCAGACTCTCTGCCTCCATTTTATAAAGATATTTTAAAAAATAACTGGGCGGAATTTACAGAAGTTGAATCAAGAGAGGACGTAATTATGATACTCGATCAACATATATGGAATAACCGATACATCAAAATCGAGAACAAATCAATATTCTAGCGCGTAGATTTCTCCAAATTGAATATATATAAAATGATAGATCTATGTGACTCAAGCGGTTAATTAAAATTGGAAGTAGTCTAAAGAAAAGGATTGAAAGAAAAACGTTTTTTTAGATGGGCAGGAATAATACACACTATACCATTAGAATGGAAATCCAAACTAAAAACACATGGAGCTAGTACAGTAAAAACCCGCATATAAGAACCAGTGGATTAAGAACCACTAGGCTAAAATTTGCGTGTTAAGCACCTGTTAAAAAAGAACCACTTTAGCCTAAAAAATTAGACGGGTTCTTATATGAAAGGGTTTCAAGATTTATTTGGTCATTTGAAAAAATATAAGTTGAGTCTGAATATGACCAAATTTAAAATCAATGCAAGAAAAATGTTTTACAAATGTATTATCAGTTAGTTCTCAATGAGAATACATTCATCATTCAGATGCTTCTATATAACAATTTATATAACATAAAAAACACTATATAAGGGAAATTGTTTTTGCTTTGTAAATAAGAACCAGTTAAGAACCACCTTAGCCTAATTTCTCACTAAATACCAATTACATAAGAACCACTTTAGCCTAACCTCGAAAAATAGTGGTTCTTATATGCAGGTTTTTACTGTATGTGAAATAAATACAATCCAAAATGAAAAATGCATACAAATATGAAGCAAAAAAGTATCATTTGAGAAAGTAAAAACAAATCAGATTTACCTACAAATAATAGGGGATAAATTTACATGCCCAACCTCCCAAGCTAATTTAACCAAACGCTTAACAAGAACAGAAAAAAGTAGAATTTGAGAGAGTAAAAACTAATCCTGAGATTTACCTACAAATAATAGCAATGTCCCTGGGGGGGTACTTGACCCAGTTTCTGACGGGGACGTTCCGCTGGTACCTCTAAACCCTGACCCTATTTAAGACAGCAGAATCCTAAAAATATGTACCCTATTTCAAGACAAATTGGTAAAAAGTAGACCCTATCCAAGACTCAAGGGGGAAATTGTATACCCTAGGTAAGGCAATTTAAGACAAATTAGGCTAAATTGTATACCCTATTCAAGACACCAAGGCAAAAAAACATACCCTATTTGGCGGAACGTCCCCGTATAGTAAATATAAGGGAGTACCCCCCCCGGGAGCAATGTATTGTTAGGAGTCGATGACATCTCAATCAATTTTACAATCCTTATATATATTATCATTGTATAAAGGAAGAGAGAAAGGCAAGGTCTCATCTCTTCCTCTATTTCAAAACTTACTAAAACATTATGAATTTAATATAAGATGGCCAAAGTAAAACATAGGAAGAACTACAATTGGAAAATGGAACAATATAATCAAGGCACTCGACCTATGTTACTAAATGGGTATTCAAATAGCAACAAGGCACTGTAATTTTTGTTTCTCTGTGTGCAATGTGTATGTTTATTTGTTTTGTTATTTCAGTACCTATATTTACCAGTCCATATAGCTCTTTTTCTTTTTTTTAGTTAATAAGTTCATATATATTTGTATTTAAAATCTATGTAAGACAATTGTAAAAATGTTCTTATACTAGTAAATAAAAAGACGATTTTTTTTATTTATTTCTTTTATAAAATTATTTGTCGTTTTAGCAATTTTAAAAATTGGGTTTGTTAGAACAGCCAAAATATATGATTTTCAACAATAAGGTTTTATAGTGCGAATCACTGCACAAAACCGTGGGCCCCTAGAAATATTTTAGAAATCGTTTTTTGTTCGTTGAACAACTCAGAAACAACTATATCACCGCAAGAAGTTTGACTGATGTGTAGTATGATAAACGTTTGTAGTTAGAGTTGTTTGTGAGTTGTTCAACGAACAATAAACGATTTCTTAAATATTTCTGGGTGCCCACGGTTTTGTGATTCGCACTGTAATATTTTCTCTCTCAAAGTGTCTGTAATACATTTATGTATAATAAATTTGCAAATTTACTGCTTCAAAAAATCTACGAAGCATAACCATAGCAACAAATTAAAGCAAAAACAAAAAACCGGAAAGTTCATCTCACACCAGGGTGCATGTTTTCATCTAAAACTGTCAAAATTATTTTGATAAAAAAAAACTAATTACCTCATTTAGTATGTTTAAACAAGAATTTTCTTGTTCACCGAGTCCTTCCCAAAATAATCGTTTACGCATAGTAGTTTCTCATGTTTATTTATTGGCCAAATCGTGCATAAATAGCAGCACATTGAAGCTCAAAGCTCACAGTCGCATCTTGCTCTGATAGTGTGGAACATATTAGCTTTGAAGACTGCAGAAAAGTTAAGATGAAAGTCCATTTCGCTTTGGTCCTGCTCGTTGTTTTCATTCTTTGCCAAGATTTTGGTGTTAATGCCGGCTGGGGTAGACGTCGACGACGCCATCCCCCACCAGGTTAGTAATACCTGTAATAGTTACTTTTTAGTATTCACTATTGTTTCACGGATAAACTATTTGCACTCTATTATTTGCACTCTACTTCAGTTGCTCTGATTTTCTATATACTCAATACTGTCATCGTGTATGGGAACCCCGCGGGGGGTACTCCCTTTGTCCAAGTGGTAGGGGTGATCGGCAGAGGTTTTGAAAACGACCCCTAAAAGATAAAAATAAAAATAACTGACAAAGCCTTGTCGATTTCTACCCCAGTAAAGCACCAAAACAGAGTAAAAATGACTCTTACAGGTACGAAATCATGTTACGTAACTTATTTTTAAGCCAGAACCCTAAAAGGTACGCACAGGAAATATTTTTACCCAAAAAGGTACGCCGATCACCCCTACCACTTGGACAAAGGGAGTACACCCCCCGGAACCTACTGGACGCCATACACGTAGAATCTCTTTTTCGCTCAGAATAGCTTATAAGCATTTTATTACTTGTATTTTAGTTCCACCTCCAAAACAGATGGTTTGCACAATGAAGCCAAGCCAGCACAGAACAGTCAGCATTTGCCCTCCACAAAGCAAAGTTGTTTACTGCACTTGTCGCAGACGTCATTCTCTCTGCAGAAAAAACCCTTATATCAGGCAACGTGTTTGCATATGTCGATGCCCTCGTTATAAAGCCGTTGCAGTTTGCTGCGGTCTTCGTTAAAAGAACAATTAACGTAACAAATACACAACTAAACATCTAAAGGAACACCTAGATAAACGTAAGAAATAGTTAACTAAACATACGAAATACGTTATACGTAAATAGACATAGAAAAAACGTTTGTGACTTACGTAAATGTGCTTAACAAATGCGTAAGAATAAAAATGAAATGCTTAAATAAACGTAAAGTAAACAAACAAATGTAAACTTTGATTGTAATTCTGAATCACTATTAAAATGATATAATATCACTGCTTTGTCTCGTTTTGCTCTGAAAACCATATTAATAAATCATGAAAATTATAAATTTGAATTGTAGAATGTCAAAGAGATTATAGTCGGGAATGAATTGAATTAATATTTCTCTACGCGCGCCGAAGGATAAGCAGCCAACCTATGCAACGGCAGACAATTTTACCCAGACAGACCGACAGAGAGATCTTCGATTCACAGACAGACAGACAGAGAGATCTTCATAGACAGACAGATCTTCACATGCAGACAGACAGATCTTCATAGACAGGCAGACAGATCTTCACAGACAGACAGACAGATCTTCACAGACATACAGACAGATCTTCACAGACAGGCAGATAGATCTTCACAGACAGGCAGACAGATCTTCACAGACAGATAGATCTTTATAGACAGACAGACAGATCTTCACAGACAGGCAGATAGATCTTCACAGACAGGCAAACAGATCTTCAAAGACAGATAGATGTTTATAGACAGACAGACAGATTTTCACAGACAGAAAGACAGACAGATCTTCACAGACAGACAGATAGATCTTCACAGACAGGCAGACAGATCTTCACAGACAGACAGATAGATCTTCACAGACAGATAGATCTTTATAGATAGACAGACAGATCTTCACAGACAGGCAGATAGATCTTCACAGACAGGCAGACAGATCTTCACAGACAGACAGATAGATCTTCACAGACAGGCAGATAGATCTTCACAGACAGGCAGACAGATCTTCACAGACAGACAGATAGATCTTCACAGACAGGCAGACAGATCTTCACAGACAGACAGATAGATCTTCACAGACAGATAGATCTTTATAGACAGACAGACAGATCTTCACATACAGATAGATCTTTATAGATAGACAGACAGATCTTCACAGACAGGCAGATAGATCTTCACAGACAGGCAGACAGATCTTCACAGACAGATAGATCTTTCTAGACAGACAGACAGATTTTCACAGACAGAGAGACAGATCTTCATAGACAGGCAGATAGATCTTCACAGAAAGGCAGACAGATCTTCACAGACAGATAGATCTTTATAGACAGACAGACAGATTTTCACAGACAGAGAGAGACAGATCTTCATAGACAGGCAGACAGATCTTCACAGACAGATAGATCTTTATAGACAGACAGACAGATTTTCACAGACAGACAGACAGATCTTCATAGACAGGCAGACAGATCTTCACAGACAGACAGATCTTCATAGACAGGCAGATAGATCTTCACAGACAGACAGATCTTTATAGACAGACAGACAGATTTTCACAGTCAGACAGACAGATCTTCATAGACAGGCAGACAGATCTTCACAGACAGACAGATCTTCATAGACAGGCAGATAGATCTTCACAGACAGACAGATCTTTATAGACAGACAGACAGATTTTCACAGTCAGACAGACAGATCTTCATAGACAGGCAGACAGATCTTCACAGACAGACAGATCTTCATAGACAGGCAGACAGATCTTCACAGACAGATAGATCTTTATAGACAGACAGACAGATTTTCACAGACAGACAGATAGATATTCACAGACAGACAGACAGATCTTCACAGACAGACAGATCTTCATAGACAGGCAGATAGATCTTCACAGACAGACAGATCTTTATAGACAGACAGACAGATTTTCACAGTCAGACAGACAGATCTTCATAGACAGGCAGACAGATCTTCACAGACAGACAGATCTTCATAGACAGGCAGATAGATCTTCACAGACAGACAGATCTTTATAGACAGACAGACAGATTTTCACAGTCAGACAGACAGATCTTCATAGACAGGCAGACAGATCTTCACAGACAGATAGATCTTCATAGACAGGCAGACAGATCTTCACAGACAGATAGATCTTTATAGACAGATAGACAGATTTTCACAGACAGACAGATAGATATTCACAGACAGACAGATAGATATTCACAGACATAGAGATCTTCATAGACAGACAGATCTTCACAGACAGATAGATATTCATAGACAGACAGACAGATCTTCATAGACAGACAGACAGATCTTCAAAGACAGACAGACATATCTCACAGACTAACAGATTTTCAGACAGACAAACAGATATTCATAGACAGACAGACAAATCTTCACAGACAGACAGATCTTCATAGACAGACAAAAAGATTTTCATAGACAGACAGACAGATCTTCAAAGACAGACATACAGATCTTCATAGACAGACATACAGATCTTCACAGACAGATAGACAGATCTTCACAGACAGATAGACAGATCTTCAAAGACAGACAGACAGACAAAATGAATGAATGAATCACCTTTATTTAAACACGGTAGTTCCATTAGCCTGCATAAACAGACCCTTATTAGCGCTCGAAACGTCTCCCTTGTTGGCGGGAGACGTTTCGAGCGCTAATAAGGGTCTGTTTACGAAGGCTATAGTTCCATCAACTTCGAAAAGTTGCTTTCCATGGAAGCCGTGAATCAAAATATGTAAAAATTGTTATATACAAAAGATTACATTACATTATAAATTATACTATTTACAAAGTTTATTAAATAATTTACAGTTTTCTTTTAAATTCCTTGAATGTCTTTGAGGATTTAAAGTGTAATTGGTAAGCTATTCCAAGTTTTGGCACCCTCATACCTAAAGCTTCTTTTAAGAGAGTCTGTCTTTGGTTTAGGAAGAGTTAACATATTACTACCTCCTCTTAAATTATAATTGACAGTGTCTACCTTTATATTATAATCAGTACTACAAGGTATGTAGGAGCCCCATTATTTAGTATTTTGTACATAGTACATATATGCTTTGTGCTTAAATCGTCTTTCTTCAAGGCTATCCCATTTTAATTTGTTGCGAATGTCTACTGACCTAGTGTCATAATCTGATCTAGTGATTATTCTCGCTGCGCGATTTTGTAATTTTTGTAGTCTATCAGAAGACCCCTCATTGAAATTACCCCATACGACACCACAATAGTCAAAGTATGGCAAAATAAGGGCATTATAAATAATTATTAAGGTGTCAAATGTTATAAAGGGACGAACTTTTTTTAAAGCACTAATGCCCATCGACACCTTTTTGGCAATGTTATCAACTTGATCAGACAATGAAAGCGTATGATCAATAAAGACACCAAGCAACTTAGAAGTAAATACTCTTTTTACAGGAATATTACCTATCTTAATTACAGGTTGTGTGGGAAGAGAGGCAGGTCTTCATAGATAGATAGATCTTCATAGACAGACAGACAGACAGACAGACAGACAGACAGACAGACAGATCTTCATAGACAGGTAGATCTTCATAGACAGACAGACATATCTCACAGACTAACGACACTAACATATTCTCACAGACAGACAGGTGTATACACATGGCGATCGGCGAATGAACGACTAAACAAAACTATATATGGATCTTTGATATTTTGTGGCAGAAAACGTATTTACTGCATGCAATAACAGCCCCATTTAGTAAAGAAGACCTTCAAGACCCAAAGTAACATACCAGCATCCTTTGCGTTGTTTATTCTGATTTGGGTGTTTTAATTCATTCGCAGTCAGACATACTTCGAGAAAACGAGGATTTTTGATGGACTTATATAGCTAGCCTGCGTGCAGCCGGTTTAATTACCCGTAATAACCGTCTGCGAAAGTTCGCCAGATATCGTGTTCTCTGTGACCCGATATATGAAGTGATTTCTGATTGGCTCTCGCTAAGATCAATTCTTACGCGAACTCTGATTGGTCAACGGCACGTTATAATCTCTTCCGGTTGAGATGTTTTCGTTGCTACATGCACGTGAGTTTGACCATGTTGACAGCGAGAGTAAAGACATGGTCTAAATATATTACAATCAGCACTTTCACAATGTTCCTCAAAGGACGCTGTGATGTTAAAAGCACTTTCGGTGGAGGTTATATCTTGAAGCGAACGCCTTCGTCTCTTCAAAAGTACGAAACATCGACGGCAAATATAGTCATTATTCGGCGTTCGAGAAATAATTTGGAGCTCTGAAAGAATCATAATTTCACACTTTCCTTCAATGAGGAACCTCTCTTCTGGTTTAAGTTGTTGCTGCGGCACAAATCGCTGGTAAATACACTCATAGTAATATATTTAGACCATTTCTTTACTCTAGCTGTCAACATTGTCAAACTCACGTGCATGTAGCAACGAAAACATCTCAACCAGAAGAGATTATGCCGTGCCGTTGACCAATCAGAGTTCGCGTAAGAATTGATCCTAGCGAGAGCCAATCAGAAATCGCTTCATATATCGGGTCACAGAGAACACGGTATCTGGCGAACTTTCGCAGACGGTTATTACGGGTAATTAAACCGGCTGCACGCAGGCTATATATAGCTAGCTCATGCAAAATGCTCAAAAATGACGATTTTTGATGGACTGTAGCCCATACGAAATGCTGAAAAATAGCCCATGCAAAATGCCCAAAAATGACAAAAATGACGATTTTTGATGGACTATATTCCATGCAAAATGCTGAAAAATTATAGCCTGTACAAGTGCGCCATCTGTTAAGTAGTACAGCGGTGTTAGATAACATGAAACTGGAGTATTCTAAACAATTAAGGGTGAAATAATGTCAACACTTTTAAAATCCATGCTATACCCAGAGGCACATACCCGTATAGCAAAGTATGGAATACCACCCCCCCCCCCCCCCCCCACTCACCCCTCCGGGCACAACATAACCTCCCCTCACCCCCGGTGCCGGTAATCGACCTTGATAATCATCAATAAATTTCTTAAAAGTCTCCGCGTTTTATAATTAATTAATTTTTTTTCAAAAGTGTATTTGTTATGAACAAAAAGATAAGAATTTTAAAAGTCAAATAGCCAATGCAAATGCTACAAAATGCGCAAAATGTATGTACTATAGCACAAATGAATTCAACAGAAATATAGCCCATATGCAAAATGCTCAAAAATGCGCAAAAATTACGAATTTTCATCAGCTATAGCCGAATTGAGTTAAATTGAATTTTAGCGGCGGTTGCTTTATATAACAATCAATACAATATCTGTTTATATAACGATAGCAAATGTAAAGCTTCAAGATCGAGATTAATTTGTTTTAATTTTTTACTTGACATCAAGTCTGAAAATGTTTGTTTAAGCTAGATAAATTATTTATTTATTAAATTTAAGATATGATAAACACGTACACATAAATATGAAATCGCAATACCAAGGCAAATGGGTAAATCATAAAAAAATGACCAAAAATGTGGGTTTAAAATAAAGATATTGATGGACTATAGCCAATGCAAAAATGACCAAAAATGACGATTTTGATGGACTATAGCCCATGCAAAACGCTCAAAAATGACGATTTTGATGGACTATAGCCCATGCAAAACGCTGAAAAATGACGATTTTGATGGACTATAGCCCATGCAAAACGCTGAAAAATGCGCAAAAATAACGATTTTTGATGGACTATAGCCCATGCGAAATGTTCAAAAATGACCAAAAATGACGATTTTTGATGGACTATAGCCCATCCAAAATGCTTGAAAATGACGATTTTGATGGACTATAGCCCATCCAAAATGCTTGAAAATGATGAAAAATGACGGGTTTTCACTGTTTTGTATACTGTTTATAAATGTCAATTGTACAATTTTACTTTGTTTAACTAATTCTTCAACATTCTAATAATATAGTTTTCTGTGTATTTTTTTATAAATTATTTATCTACTTTGGTGTGAGATGGAAACTGTGTACACATTTGTACATATCAAATCGGAAACTTTCCCTCACCACAGGAAGCCCGTCAAAGCTAATTCTCCACAGCCTTTCTCCCCTCTTAACTTGTTTATATACTTTTATATAAGTGTCGAGCCATCCCGACCTACTGGTAGCATATTGCACCGATTGCATTATTTACAGGTCAAAACTGGCCAAAATTGCCGCATGTAGGTCTTGGAGTCCAACACAAGACAGCCAGGGAGACGACTTTACTTCAACGGCGCCGCCATTTTGCAAACACAAACTGTTCGACGCCATAAAATCGCTTCCCACCTCTGATTTCTTCCAGAAGAGCGCCTCTACGTACACCTAGCCAAGCTCAAAGATGCAAGCCTAGGGGCTCTTGTGCTAGAACGTGACTCAAAAAAACACTTATAAACGAATTTTTGCCGCGTTAAGACTAAGCTGTTCGCTAGCCAAGACACGAGCAAAAATTGAGCAGACATCCCTGGAGAGAGTGAGCCTTCGGTTATTACATACAGCGACAATTTCCTTGACAACGCCTTATTTGGAATGACCTTCGTTCTATCCAGGACGAATACACTTTGTCATTCTGTTGAATATCTTCAAGAAAGCGTTTTTATAATCCTCAGACCGAAAGAAATATATAACTGGGTCAAGAGCAGAGTGAGACAGAGCCAACACTAGAAACCATTCACTTTCGTAACCTGCCTTATTCGGTAACAGACGTATCACCGTGTACGGCAAGTAACACACTGCGAAGACTAGAATCACCAGCGCCATCGTCTTCGCCAATCTCCTTTCCACTTTCTGACTTGCGTTCTCTTGTACGTTCAGAGCAACTCTCACTTTATTCTGCTTTAAAATCTTGACGAAAATGCAGGTGTACGATACTATGATCACTACAAAACAGTGAATCGTAGCAGCAAAAGCGAACATGGATATTTCGCTGGCATAGGACTCGATTGCCGAGAAAATCCCATAGACTGTACATCCAACCCAACTGAAGAATACAACCACAACACATCGCTTGAGTGTTAGTATGTCTTTGTGTTTCAGAGGCCAGTAAATCACTATAAATCTCTCAATGCTTACTAACCCTAGTAGTAGCAGCGAAACAGATGTACTGAAGCTTATGACTGCTCTTCTATATTGCACAGTTTCAGACGAAAGACAGCGTTTGTTGACGGCTCGTTGCCATATCCAGAAAACCTGCACGGGGAGGCCAAGCAGAGACTTCAACAAGTCGGCAACGCATAGATTTAAGACGTTGAACTGGGAGAGCGTTTGGAGCGATGGAGTAGTTAGTGCTGCCACAATAACTAGAAAATTCCCAGCGAAACCTAGAAACGCGACGAAAATTGTGAAAACACATAACGTAATTCCAGAAACGAACGGGTAGAAGCATTGAGTTTCGCTCTCTTCGATAGTGAAATTCGAAACGGACATTTTAGTTTTTGCACTTGTTCATTTTGTTGTCATTCTATACAAACTAATCTTTGTAGTTTTCTGAACAATAATTCGGTGTCGCATGTTTTTGTGTAGATAGTCAAGCTGTCTAAACACGCATTCAATCACAAAATATCGCTGACTTTATGCTTGTTTAATCAGGTTTTTACTGATGAGAAATTCACAGGTCTTGACAACTGTCAAAATAGAAGGATAACAAGTGAAAATATAGGTCCAATCCAGGTGGTATTCGATCTCTTTTCAGATAAGAATGTGCTGCCAGGGGTATAAATAAGCCTTTTCACAGTTTAGTGGGCGCGCGGGGCCTGGAGCCGATTCGGGATAAAATCGAACCGGAAGCGAGTTTTGCCCCATTCGTCCTTGTCATGGTTGTTGTTTTTCATGCTCATTTTATGGCTGATTATGGCAGATTGTTTATAAAATCATAACCTAAGGTATGTAATACGGCCTTCTGACATTATCTATGTACTTTATTTATCGAAAAAGTTTGTTTTGTGCTAAAAATGCTTTGGTTTGTAAGGGCAACTTACATATAAGAGACATCACTCTATGTGGCACATTCATTTCGTTGTTAAACAAGTTTTGTTTGCTAAATGGCTTCATTTACTCCTGTTGTAGATGAGGATTTGTGCATTTCAGCACTGCTCTAGCAGCACCTATAAACTAAAGAATTGGGAACTCCAAGAGACATGTAATGCCATTTACACTTTTACCTATTGCAGATGACATTGTCACAGTTGCTGCTTGCCTTTGTAATTTTTTGCCACCTTTAGTTAATTAGTCTTATTTTTCAAATTTGTTCTAGAACAATAAAAGCATTGCTACAATACATACATGTATAGGTCCTCTCGATTTTACTCCTTTTAACATGTTATCTTTTTAATCCATGTCTGTCTATGATATATTGAGCTCTAATTCTCAAACAATGCCTAGTATCCTAATTCTTTAATTATCATTAGTGTTACTATGACATTTTTGTCATTTAACTAGATCTGCAAGGGGCTTGAATAAAGACACATATTGTTTGTAATGATTCTATAGTTAAATTGATAACCAACATAAATACCACTTAATGCTGCTAAATAATTTAGCAATATAAAACAATAGAATAGCATAATTATTATTAATTATTAAGCATAATTATTATGCTATTCTATTGTTTTATATTGTTTAATTAACACTATTTACTACTAATAGAGTGATTTTCATATGACCATGAAAGGATAGACAAACTAATAGTTAGTAGGTAAACACTAAATCCATTGTTTTCTTTTGTTCTTTATCAACTACTACAAACTAAATGGTCTATTTTCTCATCATGGTTATATATGAAAATCACTCTAGTGCTACTAATTAACACTGTACTACTAATAGTACTACTATAATAATGCAAAGTGTTGCTTTTATTTATTATCAAAAACTTAATCCATTCTTTTTTTATAATTTGAAAAATGTTTTTACCAGTTTTAAATTCTCTGTGTTGACTGGCCTTTATGGGTACACCATTATGTTATCATGGCATCTATAAACAGTGAATCTTGTTTCAAATTGTGAAATAACATTATATTTCTAGTATATTAGGATATTGTAGGTGCATGCAATATTTTTTTTATACCTTTGTGTTGTTTTTATTGTTCATGAGGTATGGGATAATGTGATTTTCAAAGAAATACTGTGCTGCACTCTCAAGTGCTTTCCATCTTTCTGCATCAAACTTAATTCTCTCCAGGTAGAATCCATGTTTGGTATATACAAAAAAGTCACACCATAATCTTCCAGTGACCCCCATCTGGTATTGCACTTGGCTATGGTATGGATGGCTCTTTGAAAGATTTACTTCTCTTTTGTTGTTAGCTTTTAAATACTTCAAATTGCTTTCATTAGGTGCAGAATCAGCAATGCTAAATGGACACTTTATTTCAAGAAGGCCTTCTCCACAACAAGTACAGTCAACCAATCCATCTGGGCTTGCACCTATGTAAGCCTTGCTTGGTATAACTGTAAGTCCAGTAGGCCTCACTTGAATATCCTGATGCTTAAGTCTTACTGCTTCCTTTGTATATGCATGTCTAGCCTCATCTTCCATTTTTATGCCATAAAGCAATGCAGGTATTGCTTTGTTGTCAGATTTCAATGAACACAAGGATTCCAAAAGAGACATGCATTTACTATTTGTCTTGTCATTGCATCGTTGCAATGTGTTAACCTTAGTCATGACACTGTGAGATAGAGGCAGTAATCCTGCCAACACGCTGCGACTTCCAATTCTCATTGTCATTTTGTCCAAGGGTCTGACTTTCAAGAACACAGGCCTCTTCAGCACTAACACTGCATATAATTTCAAGTAGCTGACTTCCTGTATCCACTTCAGAGACAATCTTAGGGATACTTTTAGGTACACTAGTAGAAGTTTCAATCTCTACAGTACTTTCAACATTTATATCATCTTCAGGAACATAGTTAGCAGTTGTATGTAGGTCAGCATATTGAAAACCACATGCATTTGGTATACTGGGATACAAAGCATCCAACAAACTATTGAGTGTGTGAGTATTCTTTCCAACATCTAAGATTTCTGGCTGATAACTTTGCCTGTGGGGAGGATTGATGGTAGTTCCTCTGTCTTTCTTTTTGTACTTTGGTTTTCTTTCACACACTCTCTTTGGTTCAATTTTCTTTTTTTTGCCATAATTATTCCACTGGCACTCTGCTGATGTTGGTGATTCTTTTATGACTAATCCATTACTCCAGGCATATTCAACTTTAAATAACACTGCAGCAACATGATTACAGGTTGAGCCAAGTCTGTCAAAAGAAATACAAACCAAGCAGTGTATATAAAATAATGTGTGACAATGATAATTAGTGATAATGTTACATTTATATATTAGGGACTGGTCATAAAGTATAGGGGGGTTGGGCCAGAAAATTCAGAATTCCCAAGGAATTACTTTTATTGGCCTACCCTTTAGTCTATGCACAGTTACAAGTAGCCCACCCCTATACAATGCACAACAATTACCCCAAAATACCCCCTGTGTATTGCTTAATTTTTCTTGGCCCACCCCTTTTTTCATGCTCAAGAATTATGGCCCCCCCACCTCCCCCCCCCCCCCCATACTTTATGACCAGTCCCTAAGAATTATGATATGTAAAAAGTAAAATGAAAACCACATTAAAAAAAGCATAAACAAAGAGTGTTTAAAATGATGCATGTACATACCCAGCAAAGCAAGTGCAATAAGCTGAGACTACTGTACCAGTAGTTTTTTCTGCACAAACCCATATTTTATGAGGCACATTATTGATGTTTTGAGAGGGTGTGGACTCAGACTTTAGGAAACAGAACTCGGAGGATGAATTGATTTCATGACAAAAGACATTCTTTAGCCACTTGGAGTCGAAGTAGCTATAAGCTTTGCCTTCTTTGTAATCACTAAGCAAACGTTTCTTTAAACCAGTTTGCAATTGTTCAGAAGTGAGAAGGAATTCTGCAATGTGGAGCTGAAAAATGGGTGGCCACTTCCTCATCCCTACATTTTCGCTGAGCCAACCACTTGAAAGTGAGAAGGGATCTGGTAGTTGTACAGTTTTAACTTTTAGCAAGGCGTCATACTGGACCTTCTTGGTAGAGCGCTCTTCTGCCGCGTTAGGTTTTACAAGAACTCCAAGTTCGTGTGCGCCATATGCTAGTGCAGCTAACTCCGCTTTTGTTCCAGTTACTTTCAGACCGCGATCGCGTAGAAATGACTTAAGTTCAGGGACTCGGTTTTCCTTCTCTTCCATTTCGAGTCCGGCGGGAAAACTTGGTCACGTGTATCAATTTTAGTTTAGTTTACATCGGAAGCTACTTGACAGCTCGAGTACTTTAAACTAGTTTAAAGGGCGATCATATTTGATAAATTACGAACGTTTTTTATAGTTGTTAATCGTTTTGAGAATTCAGAGTTAAAAACACTTACCTCTAAGTGAGTTTTCCATCGAAAAATAACAGAAATTTATTGGCAAAGCAACAAAGACTGAAAAGAAAAATCGCCTGATACAATAAGAAACAAAGGGCAAAACTCGCTTCCGGTTCGATTTTATCCCGAATCGGTTCCAGGCCCCGCGCGCCCACTAAACTGTGAAAAGGCTTATTAAAAACCTTGTTCTATTTAAGGTGAATCCTCGGTTGTCCATCTATGCGCATGTTTCAAAATTTACAGAATTACAACTTTTATGATATTTTTTTTTACAAGAAAGACAAAAAATATCAACAAATTACCGGGAATACGTCGAAATCAATAAAACATATTTGTCTTAATAAAATATTTCTTAACAAGCTACAATCGTTGTCAAAAGTAGTTGGCACGATTTTAGTATTTCATCTTAATGTGACTACTTCATTCAAGACAAGCCAAATTCAAGCCAAATCGAAAAACGGACCCTGTTTTAGCGGTATTCCGGGATTGTGAAGTGCTTTGTTATAAAAGTTTCTTTAACAAAAATCAGTACCTTTCTAAGGAGCTGTTTATATGAAGTCGAGTTGTCCACACAAACACATGAAAGCAACGATCTGTTTTCATAATTCTAAACACTAGGTAAGCGTAGTGTTTACAAGTGTTGGTATTGTGATGCTAATTTGCCAGCCATTTTCACAAATTAACAGATTTATTAACTTTCTTTGTTCTAATAACAATGGTTGGTTGGCAAAACCATAACAAAATACGTCACTGTACGTCCGTCTATCAAGGGTAAACACATATCCTGTTTAAGACAGCGAGGCCAAAAGCCTTACTGTATCCAGAAGCATGTACCCCATCCTCGGGAACCCAGGGGTATTCTTCTGTCGCTCGTTTCTCGCTTCCGCAACATATACCCCTGGGAACGTAGTCTGTTGGAGCTTGTTCCGGAAGTCAAAATTCAAACTTATTTAACGACTTTCTTTGAATGGTTATCTTGATTTTCATTGGTCGACCTAATAAGGTCGACCAATCAGGAAAGAGCTGAATTTTGACTTCCGGAACAAGCTCCAACAGACTACGTTCCCAGGGGTATATGTTGTGGAAGCGAGAAACGAGCGACAGAAGAATACCCCTGGGTTCCCGAGGATGCATGTACCCGTATAGCAAATATATGGGAGCACCGATAAGATGAGAATTTTAAAAGTAAAATAGCCAATGCAAATGCTACAAATGCGCATAAATTACGATTTTTTTATGTACAACATTTTAAATGAATTTAACAGAAATATAGTCCATATGCAAAATGCTCAGAAATTAAATGTGCAAAATTTAAGAATTTTTATGTACGGTAGCCCAATTGATTTTAAATTGAGTTAAATTAAATTTTAGCGGCGGTAATGTGGGTGTCGGGAAAACACGGATACGGACCGTCCGTCGGCGGACCAACGGACTAACGGACCGGCGGACCGACGGACCGACGGACCGGTCCGTCGACGGACCATTTGGGAAAACGCGGACCAAAAATAAATAAATAAATAAATAAATAAATAAATAAATAAATAAATAAATAAATAAATAAATAAATAAATAAATAAATAAATAAATAAATAAATAAATAAATAAATAAATAAATAAATAAATAAATAAATAAATAAATAAATAAATAAATAAATAAATAAATAAATAAATAAATAAATAAATAAATAAATAAATAAATAAATAAATAAATAAATAAATAAATAAATAAATAAATAAATAAATAAATAAATAAATAAATAAATAAATAAATAAATAAATAAATAAATAAATAAATAAATAAATAAATAAATAAATAAATAAATAAATAAATAAATAAATAAATAAATAAATAAATAAATAAATAAATAAATAAATAAATAAATAAATAAATAAATAAATAAATAAATAAATAAATAAATAAATAAATAAATAAATAAATAAATAAATAAATAAATAAATAAATAAATAAATAAATAAAAAAAAATAAAGATACAAAAAAATAAAGATACAAAAAAAAAAATAATAAAAATGAAAAAGTAGATAAAACGGTAAAAAAAACTTCCAAATATTTATAAAATGTTACTTTACCCGAAAAAAATCAATAATTCAGAAGAATGAACCTATTAGTGAGTGTCAGCCACTGTGTTTCTCGATGCAACTCGAGGAATCGGGATACTTGAATTATACTGAGAGACTTTTTCTGAGATTTTTTTCTCTTAAACTGCAACAATCGAAACGACAAGCTAGTTCACAAGCTGCCTGCAAACAGAGTACGAATCATCTTGTGATGTCGAATGTGTATAATGTCAGTCATCACTTGATAAGACACGCACGTCCCTCTCTCAGTACATAAATCTAGAATTATTCTCTGATATGTTATTATAAAAGTTATTATAACATAATACAGCCCGTGAATCTGACGCTGCGATTTGGATAGAGATAAATGCGTTAAACTGAAGTAAAGGCTGTTAGTTTTGATAATCATCCCTAAATGGATTTAATAAATTGAACTCAAGTATTAATAACGACATATCTGTTTTGCATTTATCAGTTGTGTCATCAAAAGCTTTTATAAACTGACCTTGTTGACCTCCCACCATGAAATCTCAGGCCAGCTTCACTTTGGGCAATAAATGGGCTACTATAATGATCGCTTGTTAAAATCCATTGATCTCAGCATCTTGAATGTGTTATCAAATTCGTTGAGTAATCAATATTCAATCGATCAATATTCTTATTTTAAGGCTTATGTACTGAGAGAGGGACGTGCGTGTCTTATCAAGTGATGACTGACATTATACACATTCGACATCACAAGATGATTCGTACTCTGTTTGCAGGCAGCTTGTGAACTAGCTTGTCGTTTCGATTGTTGCAGTTTAAGAGAAAAAGTCTCTCAGTATAATTCAAGTATCCCGATTCCTCGAGTTGCATCGAGAAACACAGTGGGACACTCACTAATAGGTTAATTCTTCTGAATTATTGATTTTTTCGGGTAAAGAAACATTTTATAAATATTTGGAAGTTTTTTTTACCGTTTTATCTACTTTTTCATTTTTATTTTTTTTATTTATTTTTTGTATCTTTATTTTTTTGTATCTTTATTTTTTTGTATTTATTTATTTTTTTTGGTCCGCGTTTTCCCAAATGGTCCGTCGGTCCGCCGGTCCGTTGGTCCGCCGACGGACGGTCCGTATCCGCGTTTTCCCGACACCCGCGGTAACGTTGCTTCGATCAATAATCAATACAATATCTGTTTAGATAACGATAGCAATTAATTTTTTACTTGACAACAAGTCTGAACATGTTTGTTTAGGATAAATTATTTTTTAATTAAATTTAAGATATTAAAAACCCACAATATAAAATCGCAATACCAAAGCAAATAGGTAAACCATACAAAAATAAAAAAATGTGCGTTAACGACGTATATATATATATATTTTTTTTGGAGTTGACAATTTTTGTTCTGGATATTTTTTGGTATGTCACGTATTTTTTTTTATGTCTTTTAAGAAAATAAAAAAAAAAATAAAAAAAAATAAAGAAACCCGTATTTTTTGGAGTTTTCACATCTCCGAAGAGACATTAACGGACATACAATTCAATTGAATCCAATTGTATGCGTACCCACAATTCCTTTCGGTCGTGCAATCGCCGTTTGCAGTGTCAACCTGTTTTTGATACTAATGTATACCAAGCATTTTCTTATAGCACAGTTTCGAACTAATACAATTTAAAACAATACAATAGGCCGAATGCCAACATGACCGCCACTTTATCACATTATCAATTTTTTTTAACTAGTATTTTAATTGACAGAAATATAGATTAGAATGACATCAGCAAAGGTAAAAAATTTGAGACAAAACAAATAAATTCTTGAGAACTTATGAGAATTTCAAAAATGTGAAAAACACTACAACGAGGCTAGCAAGGAAACAGTTCACTGAACACATACAAATCTCTGTAATTTTGATTCCAAATTACTTCACTTGAATTATATTTATAGCAATAAAACTTTCCAAAAATATATATTTCTGCTTGCTCGATCTTTTTCATGGTGGTGCTGATTATCCGTTTAAGAGGAGGATTTTATCTTTGAAGTCATTTGACATTCGATCTCAGACGATTGCGGACGTTGGTTTGACAACCTCCAAACTGTATAAGTACCAGTATTGTCTTCTTCAATAATTAAAACTGTCTGCTTTTGTATGCAGTTCCGATAGCTCTTGAGCTTGAATCCGTTTCAGATTGAAGTCAAGAAACTTCGATATCATATATTTTTGATTCATGCACCCTTGTACAAATAAAACACTATTAAGTTCTCATTCTATTTCTGGAAGTTCTCATCAAAACAATGTCTTTGAAGCAGCTGCGAAGATAAAAAACAAATGGAGGAAAGATCGAACAGCTATTAATTAAGTAGGCTCAGATTTCAGCCGTTGGGGGCGCACGAAACCCCAACGACCTGAAATCTGAGCCTATTAATTGAAGGTGACTGGCTACTTTTGGAAATAATGTTAAACTTTTCTTTAAATTACGATTTTTTAATGTGAAATTTAATGCTGATTCCAAATATGAAAAGAGAAATGGGGTGTCCCGAGCTTGTTTTCGAGATAATCAGCATTTAATGGATGCCTACGCGCGAGATTTTGAAGAAAAACTTGCGAAAACGGAAGCAATATGAAAAAAATCACGACTCATAAGAAAATAGTTTTTTTTCATACTATATCAAGCACAAATGCCGGGTAATGAATCATTCTACAATACAACATGGATGGTTTTGAATAAAAGACAAAGAAATACCTTGATCTGTCATATTTTATCCTTTCAGTGCTTTCAAAACTCGCATGAAGTCGGACAAAAAATCCTACGAAAATCGATTTTTTTGTATGTTAGAAAAATTAACTTTTTAAAAACATTTGATAC
The DNA here is from genome assembly GCA_949775045.1 of Metridium senile. Taxonomy (NCBI): domain Eukaryota; kingdom Metazoa; phylum Cnidaria; class Anthozoa; order Actiniaria; family Metridiidae; genus Metridium; species Metridium senile. Next base: position 19,157,156 of record OX459101.1, on the reverse strand, counting down.
AACGTAGATTTTATTAGGTTCTTTCAACTAAGCATAAAGAAAGTATAGAGTCCCGTGCAAAATTCGAGGTTTTTGCCCTGTTGAAGCTCAAAACGTGTATCGTTCCTAAATAAAATTTTGTATTTTATTCAGCGGTTTTTGTGCGCGCGCACATTCAAAGGTAGCCAGTCACCTTAAGGAGATTCCATAGTAATAAATTTTGACATAACTTTTTATTGAAACTTTGTACAGTTATACTTTAAGACATGGGCATTTCAAAAATAAAATAAAAAAGGGGGGTCACCGTGTTGGTTTTGGCACTAGATCACGTCAAAGTTACTCATTTCGACGGCGCGCGGGAGTAATATTTGGATGTATAAAATGAGAATAAAAGGCGATTAAATGGTACTCTTTTTTGATATTAGGATTGAAATATCAGGTTTTATTTCATCTTAGCACCCCAAATCTTCATTCACACACAAAACTTGGATAGAAAAGTGAACCTGTTAAAAGATAATAGCGATAAAGCAATACTCGAAGTTACTCGAGCATATCGTTCGCGAACACCTGGGTAGCACAATATTACCACAATTCTTGAAATATCTCGAAATCTGGACATAGATTTTTATTCAAACTCAGATATGTATTTGAAAACGTGGATATCTTTAATTCAATAAAATAAAAAAGATAGGTCACCGTATTCGTTTTGGCGCTATGGCACTTTGAATGTACGAATTGTGATCTTTTAGTAATACCGACATAGCGCGCGCAAGGTGCGCGAGCTGTAGCGCGCGCTCTCGCTGGTCAAAATTGTGCGCAGTAGAGCGTGCGCAATGCAAAACTACGGAATCTCCTTAAAAAGACTATTATAAAATAATTTAGATAGTACGCGCGCTCTGATTGGTCAAAAACCGTGTTGGATGAGGCTATCTAAGCGTATTGAGAATTGCTATTCTTATCAGCAATTAAAATGCCGATTTAGCCTCAAAAAATATTTTATAAAAGCAATAGAAGACGATTTTCCGTGTTATATAGCCTGATCTAAACACTTGTGATGTTGGGAGAACACTCGAGAGCTGGAAAAGCACTCGCCTAACGGCTTGTGCTTTTCCTACGCTCTCTCGTGTTCTCCCAACATCACGCGTGTTTAGATCAGGCTATATAACACGGAAAATCGTCTTGTATTTCTTAAATATTACAGGCAGAAAGACAAATCGCACGAACGCACAAACAAACACAAAATAAACGAACAAACAACGAACACACAAACAAACAAACAAACAAACAAACAAACAAACAAACAAACAAACAAACAAACAAACAAACAAACAAACAAACAAACAAACAAACAAACAAACAAACAAACAAACAAACAAACAAACAAACAAACAAACAAACAAACAAACAAACACAAACCACTCAACAGCTATTTACTAGTACCAAGTCTCTCGATCTCCTTCAACTCATAAAGCATCCAATTGGCTAGACCAAAACTACGTCACATCGTACTATATTATCATCGTTTCAAAGTTCCGCTGCCAGAACAACGAATAGCAGTAATATCAAAGCTCTATTAGGGTCCGTTTCAAAATGGCCATGACTACTGACAAACCGACTTACATACTAGCAAGTTTAATAGTACTCATCGGAATCCTCACCAACTTACTAGTCGTGGTAGCAGTATGGAAGAGACGATCCTTACGATCTACTACGAACTTGCTACTGGTAAACCTTGCAATATCAGATATCATAAGCCTATCTTTCTTACCGATGTCGACGATACAAAGTTTTTCTCAATTCGACGAGGGGCAGTTGGCAGACTTCCTTTGCAAGTTCTTAATATCATGGCATATTCCTGTGACGGCCAGCTATGCCTCTATCTTCACTCTAACTGTTTTAGCTGTAGAAAGATATCATGCTATCGTCAAACCAATGCGAACAGGGATAAGACTACGAGACGATACAATTAAATACGCTATATTATGTATTTGGTTAATCGCTGTTATCGTCTCTTCGCCTTTTTACATATTTGGCCACTTTGAAAACAACCAATGTATTTTCGACAAGACGACGGAGTCTTCTAAACTGTACTATGTACTATTCTGTGCTGTATTTATAATATTTGGCCCGTTTTTTCTTATTTTATACTGTTATATTGAAGTCGCTAGGGAGTTTTTCAACAACAAAGTCTCCCCGACTAATATCGTCGCGGCCCACGAAGCAACCCAGAAGCGGAAGCTTGTCAGGATCGCTTTTCTAGTTACTCTGGCGTATATGTTCTGCTTTTTTCCCGTGATAATTACATATGGTTTACTTCGGATGGGTCACTCGTCAGCCTATTTCAAAGTCGCCATGGTGGTGTATTTCTTAGAACCGGTGTTTAATCCTTTACTGTACAGCTTCCAAAGTTCGAATTTTCGTCAAGTTTTCAAGGAAATTTTGAAATGCAAAAGTGGGCAAGTGGGAGCTGTGTGAAACCTTGATTCAAACCAGAAGAGGATATAAAAATAAATACACTAACCATGAACGGATTAAAACATCTGAGTTCAGATGAGATGAATTGAAGTGGAGAAAATAGTATATCCATGAAATGGAATCAAATTGCTACTGTGGAATAGAGCGCAAACACTATATCCATGAAATAGAATCAAATTGCTACTGTGGAATAGAGCGCAAACACTATATCCATGAAATAGAATCAAATTGCTACTGTGGAATAGAGCGCAAACACTATATGGTTCATGGTTTTATTTTCCACACAATAAATTTACAAACAAGAAATAAAGATGATATAGGAAGGTGGAAGGTGTTTGATAAACAACCCCTAGGGTTAACACTAGTATCAAACACCCTTACTCTAAATACAAAACAGTAATATTTACAGGTCACAGAAACAATGGGAATTATAATCTAAAATTAATAGTTATCAATAATGAAGTTATAATGAATAAACTTTATATTAGATATACAAATACGAAAAAACATTTATCAAATATCTGACATATAGTTAAAATTTAATTATGTCTGTGAAAGGAAATGCTTTTTTAATTTGTTTTTGAAGGTTTTTTTAGAAATTGACGTTTTAATTGCAAGTGGGAGGTCATTCCACACTTTGACAGCTGAGAATTTTATACCAAATTTTCCGTAATTTAGATTCACACGAGGAAGAAATAAATTGTTTTTGGATTTTGATCTTGTATTATAATGGTGACTGGTATCAATATCTTGGAAATAGCTGGAGAACATATCAGGAAGTTGATTTTGCGAGTGGTCATAGACAAATTCAGCAGATTGAAGTTTAGCAATTTCAAAAATATTTAAGATTTCAAGCTTTTGAAAGAGTGGTCTACTCGGTTCTCTGCTGGCAGAAATTCGTAATGCGCGTTTTTGCAGTATATATAGGGGCATAAGCCTTGACTTATAGTTATTACCCCAGGTAAGAGCTGCATATGAAATATATGAATATATAAGGTTATAGTAAAGACTTTTTAAAATAGGTAGATTAAGGTGTTAAAAGAAAGAATCCCAGTTGATTTTGCAATCTTTTTACACAATAATTCGATATGATAGTTCCAATTCAGATTTTCATCAAGTACTATACCTAGAAATTTAGTGTGAGATACCTTTTCAATAGGTTCTCCTTGTCTTAAGGATATTACAAAGTCTGGCGTGTTAGCCGTTGTGCCTTTCATTCTCTGTTTTGTAGTAAAGTGGATAAGCTTTGTTTTTGTAGTATTAACCGTGAGTTTATTTGCATGGAGCCATTCCACGAGACTCTTTAGTTCCTGGTTCAATTCTGATTCAATTTGTTTGAATGATTTGTGACAGAATAGCAAATTTATATCATCGGCGTACAGAACAAAGTGGACATTTCGTACAGCAAATTTGGAGTCGTTGATGTAAATGAGGAATAAAAGTGGTCCAAGAATAGAGCCCTGAGGGACACCACATGTTATTGACAATAAATCTGAGGTTTTGCCATCTACTGTAACAAATTGCTTTCGATTACTTAAGTAACTTTCAAACCATTTGAGAGTTTCGTTATTAATGCCATAATGAGTGAGTTTGTCTAGTAGAATTTTATGATTAACAGAATCAAATGCTTTTGATAAATCTAAGAATATTCCAACCGCATTTTTACCATCATCTATTGCTTCAATAATTTTGTTAGAAAATTCGAGAATTGCTAGTGTTGTATTTCTTTTTTTCCTGAAGCCAAATTGGTAGTCGGACAATAGACTGTTTTGTTCCAAATGATCAGTTAGTAATTCACATATAATTTGTTCAAATACTTTGGATATTGTTGGGAGTAGAGATATTGGTCTATAATTCGAAACTGATGACTTTTCACCCCCTTTGTGCAAGGGAGTAACTTTAGCGATTTTCATAGGGTCTGGGAATCTACTTGTAAGAATTGATGTGTTAAAGATAAAGGAGACTGGTTGATGAATATATTCAGCAATTAATACAAGATATCGTATTGGGATATCGTCAAAGCCAGATGCTTTTGTGACGTCTAGATTATAAAGTTCATCTAAAACTTTCTTTGGGGAAATAGGACTGAGGGAAAAATCAGTTGCGCAATTAAAGTTTAACCATTCTTTGTGATTTTTACCACAAGACGGAATTTTAGACGCTAATGATGAGCCTATGTTTACAAAATATTTGTTCAAAAGATTTGATATGTCAACATTGTTTGTATAACGTTTACCATTGCTCAGGATACTATCTACTTTTTGTGTATGAGGTTTACGTTTGTTCAAAATTTCGTTGATAACCCTCCAGGTTGCCTTGATATTGCCTTTTGCATTATCTAGCATTATTTTATAAACTTAGTAAATCGGATCAAATGATTTAATCTGTTTCTGTAATCGCGAAATTTTGTAATATTTTTCTTTGTAGGGTTCTTAATTTTCGCTCTATAAAGTTTGTTTTTTCTTCTAATTGATCTTAAAATTCCCTGTGTTATCCATGGTTTTTGTGTTGATTTCTTTTTTAGTGTAAAAGTTTTGGTAGGAAAATGCTTTTCAAACAAGTTTGTGATAATTTCAAATAAATATTTGTATTGATCATTAGAGTTTGTGCTTTCGTAAACAATCGACCAATCCTGTTGGGCTATGTCACGCTGAAAGTTTTCTTTGTTTGTGTTAGAATAGTCTCTTTTAACAATTTTTACATTTCCCTTTTCTTGTTCCTCATTATATTGCAACATAAAAACTGGAAGATGATCAGTCAGGTCGGTGTATAAAAGTCCAGATTGGATATTTTCAACTGAGTCAAAAGAGTTTGTATATATGTTGTCAATCAGAGTAGTGCTATTTGACGTAATTCTTGTAGGCTTTGTTATTGTAGGGAATAGCGAGTAAGATAGCAAATGATTGAAAAAAAGAATCTGTTTCTGGTTGCGTATTACACTTGAGAAGGTCAATGTTAAAATCTCCGGCAATGTAGACATTTTTTGTATTGTTTAAGATGTCAAGCAATCTTTTAAATGTTTGTGAATAGTCTTGTATATCTGTAGTCGGGGATTTGTAAGAAACTCCTACTACCGTAGATTCATTACATTTATCTTTATTTATTTCCACAAAAAGGAATTGCGAGTCAACTGTATTGTGAAGTAGGTCTTCGCGTATTTTATAATTATATTTGTTGCTAATGAATAGGGCAATACCTCCGCCAACGGAGTTCGGTCTATTTATAAAAACTGGATTATAGCCGTCAAGAGAATAAATATCCTGATTTTCATCGGGTGTGTCTATAATGCGGACGCGGACGGTCCGCGGCGGACGGCGGACGGCGGATGGCGGATGGCGGACGGCGGACGGCGGACGGCGGACGAGAAAAAAATGGAAAAAATGAAAAAAAAAATGAAATGAAAAAAAAAAATGAAAAAATAAATAAATATGAAAATAAAAAATATTAATAATAAAAAATTAATTAATAAAAAATAATAAATAATATCCTAAATTGAACCATTCTAAAAACAAAACAAAACGAAACGATCTAGGTTTACCTTCATTGGTTTTTGTTTTTGATCTACTAACCGCTGAATAACGGATGACCTGAATGTAATAAGTGGATTGCAGCAATTTACACGATACTGTACTCAAACGGCGTACGCTGTGTTACCATGAATCTTTATCAAAGGGGCTGCTTAGGTTTCTAAGGGTTTTGTAAGCTCTCTATAAGTAAAAATCCATCCGTACACACTTCAAAACCAATATCTGCAGACAACGTTTCGTACTGTGGCGCGCGCCATTCAGTTTAAAAACACAGGAACCCGAAAACACGTAAGCCAATCTAAATTTGGTGCTTTTTCAGGTCACCCGAATACAGTCACTATTATCTTATAGTTTATTGTATTTAAGTCAAGCAAAACCACATTGAAATACTGACAACTACTAGTTAAGTTTATTTATTATTGTTTACAATATTGTACAATACTAACTTCGATTTTTTGTGTTGACGAACTTCGATTCTTTTGTAATTTTCTATGATTTTTTATTCTATTGCTGTGTTGTATTTTTTGTTCACCTATATATATATATTGTTGCTATATCTCAAACTTGGATTTTTTGGTACTGATACCGTAGATATAAAATACGAAAGGTCATCTATATCTCAAACGTGTCTTGAAGAGCGAATCATTCGGCCCCATTCGCACTAGCAAATTGTGTTTGTTTTAACAGAAAAATCTGTAATCGACGAGGTAGGAAGTGCGAATTCTATTTTTTGTATTGGGACAAAATTTGGAATCGCTGCCAACCAAACTTCAAATACGCTGGTGTCCTGCTCTATTAAACTTTGTAAAAATGTCAATTTTGACAGGTTTCGTAATTATCACTTCAACGTGTGTGTTCAAAGTCAACAAAAAACACAATCTCGATCAATCGAACAGAGATGAATCCTTGGTATTATCGTGATTTATACGGGGAAATGTTCCATTTTTCAATAGCAATAAATACTATAGTCAAATAGCTGAATCTGCTCCAAAATGTGACGCTTACATGCACCCCATGGTCTAAAAATAGATTAGATGATTAGACCCCCCCGCGTGATTCGGACAAACACAAGCTCAAGATTACAGTACGTGGGATTGGCATTCCGCTCGCTATTTTTATAAAATTATACCTTATCCATTGTTAAAATGGTCGGTACGAAACATTGCTGTTGGGGTAGATGCAATAGCGATTCCAGATACCCCGACAGACTGTCAAAATCGCTAAAAGAATTGAAGGAATCAGGAAAAAAAGAATTTATACCATTCGTTAATCCTTGGCACGATCACGAGCGATGTCATTTCAGCACAACGAGTATTACAAAAAATACGTATGATCTTCATTGGCCTGGAAAGAAGGGACCTACTGAAGAGTTTTCAAACCAATTTCACGACCGAACAAGCTAGTAGATAAGCTTGCCGTGCAAAGAGAAAGGCGCCGAAACAAAGAGAAACTTGTGCGAATAAAGGTCATAAAGAAGTCTCGAAATCAGATCGAAAACGGCAGCCTTTCTACTACTTCTATTTCAAATGACTTGTTCGACGAATTAGTGGATGACTGACATGGTAGAACTATCTTTTGATAATAATATATATGCACTTCTTAAGAATTTATGTAAGGTCAACGGAGAGTCGAGGGCCGTAGTGATTGTGGGACTTATATAAAGTTGTTGATGGTTTGCGTAAAAGTGAGAATGTTTAATGTAAAAGCATTTTCAAAAACAATGTCGTGTATGCATTGTAGAATTTAATTGTGCATGGTTAGAAATGAGTGTAAATCTATGGTGAGCTCACATAGAAAATAAATCAGTGAAAATTCTCCGGATTATTAATAGTCGTTGGAACAGTTCAATATAGTCTACGGTTCCTGTGTTTTTAAACTGAATGGTGAGAACCACAGTACGAGAACGTTGTCTGCAGATATTGGTTTTGAAGTGTGTACGGATGGATTTTTACTTATAGAGAGCTTACAAAACCCTTAGAAACCTAAGCAGCCCCTTTGATAAAGATTCATGGCAACACAGCGTACGCCGTTTGAGTACAGTATCGTGTAAATTGCTGCGATTCACTTATTACATTCAGGTCATCCGTTATTCAGCGGTTAGTAGATCAAAAACAAAAACCAATGAAGATAAACCTAGATCGTTTCGTTTTGTTTTGTTTTTAGAATGGTTCAATTTAGGATATTATTACATTAATTTTTTTTTATTTATTAATTTTTTATTATTTTTTATTATTATTTTTTATTTTCATATTTATTTAATTGTTTTATATATTTTTTTCATTTTTCATTTTTTTATTTTTTCATTTTTTTTCATTTTTTCTCGTCCGCCGTCCGCCGTCCGCCGTCCGCCGTCCGCCGTCCGCGGTCCGCCGTCCGCCGCGGACCGTCCGCGTCCGCATTATAGACACACCCGATTTTCATCAGTGTCTTTTAGCCAGGTTTCTGTTAGTGCAATAATGTCAAAATGGAAATTTAGTGAATTTAAATAGCAATCTAATTCGTTGAAATGTTTACGAAGGCTTCTGATGTTGAAATGGATAATTGAGAATTGAACTTTTTTTGTAAGGACAGAAAAACTGTCTTCTATATAATATTTACATTTATCGGTCAAAGATGACAATTTGTGAAAAACATGCACATCTGGGTCACAAAGATTGTCAACGAGATTTGCGTTTGACTTAAGACTATTGTCGATATTGAATGGATTGAATGATAGTGAGCTAAGATTTTCTACATTCCAAAAATGGCTTTTACCGTGTTGTAATTCAAACAAAGTCAACTGGAATTCGTTATCGTCTAGTGATGCGAATGGTAATGCATTTTCAATGCACTTACTACAAAGATAATTTTCATAGGTATGCTGCCTATTGGCATTTAAGTGTCCATAGGGATCTAAGCACTTAAGATGAACGATACCGGAACAATGTGAGCAATTAATGATTATTTGATTTGCATAAGCTCTTTTAATGCAAATCAAGCATTGGTTCTTTTTGTTAGTACTTGGCATAAGTTTATATTAAATTCGATGTTTGTAGAAAAGAAATATATACTTATGTAAGAATACTGATCTTAGCTTTATCGCAATATAAGTGTCAAATAATATATTTATATATATATATAAATATGTATAATAAAACTTAGCTTTTTCTGCACGCGTGTCCGTTGATCGTTATAATGATACATCTTCAGAGATTGACTGTAATGTTTGTTTCTTTTACTTGACTTGATCATCATTTTTAGATTGTTCCATAGGATGATAATCTCTGTAGCTGGCCACTGCTCCAGGAAATTGGCCATATGGCATCAAACAAACAAACAAACAAACAAACAAACAAACAAACAAACAAACAAACACAAACCACTCAACAGCTATTTACTAGTACCAAGTCTCTCGATCTCCTTCAACTCATAAAGCATCCAATTGGCTAGACCAAAACTACGTCACATCAACTATATTATCATTGTTTCAAAGTTCCGCTGCCAGAACAACGAATAGCAGTAATATCAAAGCTCTATTAGGGTCCGTTTCAAAATGGCCATGACTACTGACAAACCGACTTACATACTAGCAAGTTTAATAGTACTCATCGGAATCCTCACCAACTTACTAGTCGTGGTAGCAGTATGGAAGAGACGATCCTTACGATCTACTACGAACTTGCTACTGGTAAACCTTGCAATATCAGATATCATAAGCCTATCTTTCTTACCGATGTCGACGATACAAAGTTTTTCTCAATTCGACGAGGGGCCGTTGGCAGACTTCCTTTGCAAGTTCTTAATATCATGGCATATTCCTGTGACGGCCAGCTATGCCTCTATCTTCACTCTAACTGTACTAGCTGTAGAGAGGTATCATGCTATCGTCAAACCAATGCGAACAGGGATAAGACTACGTGATGATACCATTAAATACGCTATATTATGTATTTGGTTAATCGCTGTTATCGTCTCTTCGCCTTTTTACATATTTGGTCACTTTGAAAACAACCACTGCATTTTCGACAAGACGACGGCGTCTTCTAAACTGTACTATGTGCTATTCTGTGCTGTATTTATAATATTTGGCCCGTTTTTTCTTATTTTATACTGTTATATTGAAGTCGCTAGGGAGTTTTTCAACAACAAAGTCTCCCCGACTAATATCGTCGCGGCCCACGAAGCAACCCAGAAGCGGAAGCTTGTCAAGATCGCTTTTCTAGTTACTCTGGCGTATATGTTCTGTTTTTTCCCTGTGATAATTACATATGGTTTATCTCGGATGGGTCACTCGTCAGCCTATTTCAAAGTCGCCGTGGTGCTGTATTTCTTAGAACCGGTGTTTAATCCTTTACTGTACAGCTTCCAAAGTTCGAATTTTCGTCAAGTTTTCAAGGAAATTTTGAAATGCAAAAGTGGGCAAGTGGGAGCTGTGTGAAACCTTGATTCAAACCAGAAGAGGATGTAAAAATAAATACACTAACCATGAACGGATTAAAACATCTGAGTTCAGATGAGATGAATTGAAGTGGAGAGAAAATAGTTTATCTCATAGATACTGAGATTTACACACGAAAATCTAATTGAGTAAATTTTCGTTCGTGCGATGAAATTAGCCAATAAGAAAGGCGAACGACGTTTTTCACTAGTGAAAAAGCACCGTTCGCCTTTCTGATTGGACGAATGATGTATTTTCACTAGTGAAAATTATCGTTCGTCCAATCAGAAACACGATCAACGAACACTCACTGTCAACAACTAAAACTGGCACCTTTGCGACTTGAGCGAAAATGGCTGCAGAAGGCTCCAGATTTGCAGGATTTGTGTTACTATACTCGCCAATTCCGTAGATTCGTTTATTGAAGAATAAGAAAATCCAAATACTGTGAAAAAGACGAAAAGAGATGTCTCTTTGTTGACCAAGTTTCTTCAAAATAAAGGTGAAACACGCGGCGAGATAGCTGACATTCCTCCTGCCGAGCTGAATGAATTTATCAGTGAATTTTTCGTGTGTGTGCGAACCAAAGAAGGACAAGAGTATACGAACCATCGTCGCTACGAGGGATGTTGTCCAGTTTCGAAAGACATTTTAAATCAACGCCGTAACCAAACAGCATTATCAATGATCTTGTGTTTGAAAAAACACGAAAAACAATAACCTCCAATCAGAAACAGCTAAAGAAACTAGGGAAGGGAAACAAACCCAAGTTTGTAAGTTAAATTTCTAATTTGTAAGTTATTTATACCTCCTTCGGTAAACATGCATGTTCAACAATGTATTACTTTCAAACTTTCTGCCTTGAATTTGTAAATTATGTATTAAATAAAACGAAATTAAATTGAGTTTATACATATTAAAACACTTTTTTTCATGCAATGCAAGGTTTTTGATTGTTTTTAGTAAAAATATCTGTAAATATAGAGATATTCACCCTGTAGCCCAACAATTATATATTGTTAAAAGTTTTGCTTTATGAAATCTCAGTATCTATGAGATAAATAAATTACAGAATGGAAAATGCTTGTACGATTTTTATGCACTCGTTGATGCGTATCAGAAAACTCACTCGTTCGCTACGCTCACTCGTTCGTTTTCTGATACTTCTCAACTTGTGCATAAAAACCGTACGCACGCATTTTCCATTAAGTAATCTCTATATATCCATGGAATACTGAGAATCAAATTGCTAGTGTGGAATAGAGCACAAACACTATATCCATGAACTGAAATAAAATTGCTACTGTGGAATAGAGCACAAACACTATATCCATGAACTGAAATAAAATTGCTACTGTGGAATAGAGCGCAAACATTATATCCATGAAATAGAATCAAATTGCTACTGTGGAATGGAGCGCAAACACTATATCCATGAAATAGAATCAAATTGCTACTGTGGAATAGAGCGCAAACACTATATCCATGAAATAGAATCAAATTGCTACTGTGGAATGGAGCGCAAACACTATATCCATGAAATAGACTCAAATTTTATTGTGGAATAGAGCGCAAACACTATATATCCATGAAATAAAATCAAATTGCTACTGTGGAATAGAGCGCAAACACTATCCATGAAATTGAAAAATTCAGCCAGTTGTTATACGCGGGCTATTACTGTCAAGCAGCTTTTATTAACCCGTGAAACACCTTTTAGTGTTAGTATTTCTCTTTAATGCATCTTAATTCCATTGTGTTCTTTTGTTGTTATTTGACTATCACACTTTAACTAATACAGCTTTGTTTGACGGGTTAATGATTGAAGACATTTGATAATTCTGAACTTGACTTTTTGTTAGCTTTGAGCACAAGTAATTAATTTGATAATTCTGAACTTGACATTTTTGTTAGCTTTGAGCACAATAGCGATTTGGTTTGAAACGCCAGAATCCGGCATCTGTGTTTTTTTGAATTCAATATCGATGTGGCAATATTTTAAATAATGAATGTTAATACAAGTGTAATGGCGAAAGTCCTTAAGTTTTTTTTATGGTACTTGTACTTTATCAATGTCGGCTTCTCGTAAAAGGAAACGGCCATCTTTTAATTGCGATTTGTAATGTACAACTGTTTCAAGAACGGTTTTTTTTTTATATATCTGATCTATTGACAGGTTATTCGCCAACACGCTCCCTGAGATCGGCGAATAAGAATTTACTAAAGCCACCTACAGGAATCAAGACAACAACATATGGGGATAGGTCATTTTCTGCTGTCGCCCCAAAATTATGGAACAATTTACCTGAATCTATAAAAAGTGCCCCATCACTTGATCGTTTTAAAACTTTATTGAAAACACATTTATTTCTTAGTGGCATTAAAGTATTTTAAGTCTTCATCGTATATTTACGCACACTAATTTTATCACTATCATGTTTTACATAAGCGCACTGAGACATATGTATATTTTTGACTACTGAATATTGCATTCGAGAACCGAAATGCATTAATGTAATGATTCGAATCCGATCGAGTCGATGTATATGTGAGCGTAGGGTTTACAAGTGTTGGTATTGTGATGCTAATTTGCCAACCATTTTCACAATAGATTTTTTAATGTTCTTTGTTCTTATAACAATGGTTGGTTGGCAAAACCATAACAAAATACGTCACTGTACGTCCACCTATTCTAAGGGGGTTTCAAAATCCAAGTGAGGCCTCGTCTACACGAATCCGATCCGGCTGAAACCGCATAGAAATATTTGCGTCCACACGAATATGCGTATCCGGAGGATTCAAGTAAAAGTATGCGGTTTCGGTGACCGGATTCAATGGATTTGTGTGGACGATAGGCCGATTCGCATCAAAAAGTATGCGGTTTCAAAAGTATCCGGATCCGTGTAGACGGGGTCTGAAATTTCACGAGGATATCGTGATATGTCAGTGGAGCGCGAGCTATCGTTTTATTATTATTATTATTATTATTATTATTATTATTTTATTAATAATTAACACATATACACACAAAATTTACAATTAAGGAATGTCAAAATAAATGTGACACACGATATTGATAACTAATAACAAAAAAAAAATACACAAACAATTTACAATTTAAGAGTGACGCAATAAATGCGACACACGAGAAAACAATGATTCATATTATTTACTTTTATTTTTAAATATATAAACTAAATTTTATTATCCTTCTAATTTAAACTACACACACACATTCACAGAGCAAAAAAACATTTACATAAGAAAAAAAAACGGAAAAAGAAAAGAGAAGAGAAGAGAAGAGAAGAGAAGAGAAGAGAAGAGAAGAGAAGAGAAGAGAAGAGAAGAGAAGAGAAAAGAAGAGAAGAGAACCTGCTCGACGGTTATGACGTTTATAATAAATTCAAGGCAGAGCCAAAATAATCTTACTCCATTTCTTTTCATATTTCGATTGACTTTTCTTTGATTGGGCTATTTTGTATTCAATGTTTTTATTGTAGTTTAAAATATTTTGAAAGACTTCGAGTGTGGGAATTTTTCTTTTTTCCCTGAATTTATAAAGTATAATTTTATAGTATAAGATTATGTAGTTTGAAGGAATATTATCGACTCCTAGTACAATATTTTCATAATTACATTCTGGCAGAATTATTCCGGTATTTAAGAAATACGTTTTTACTAACGAGTAAAACATCCTAGATTCGACACATTCTACGAATAATGTCTCGTCGTTTCTTCGTGAAGAGTGCAGAAAGAACAAGAGGAATAGTCTAGTATTTTGAAACGTCGTACAGGTCTCGATTCAGAAATAAAATGTTATTTAGGATGTTATATTGGAAGAAACGCGAATATGTATCATATGACGTATCGTATATTCTTTTATAAATGACTTTCCAATTTAAAAGGTTATTTAGGCCCATGATTTTGTTGAAATAATCCTGTGATGTTGGTTTCTTAAAGGTTTTTTTTTACCGAAGTGATGACGTCACAATTTTGTTTTTTTATCTTTTCGTATTCAGACTACTTTTATCATAGAATGCTAGTCAAAATATAGGCTCTTATTTTTGCCCATGTTCCAACCGGTTAGAACCAGGCCAAAAATAACAGACTTTGTATGGAGAAAATTTCACATTCAAAAAATCATATCTCAGCCGTTACACACTCAAATGATCCCAAATTTTCGGGCAGCCTATTTTTTGACTAGCATTCTATGATGAAAATTATTTGAATAGGAAAAGAATAAAAAAAAAAAAATTGTGACGTCACACTTCGGTACTCTATGATGATTGATAATGTTGTTGATGATGGGGATGATGATGATGAATTAAGTGATGATGCTGATGATCAAGAAGAAGCTGATATTAATAATAATTGATTAATAATGACAATCTCGTTCCCAGGGCCCTCTCCCTTCGCTTTTGAGAAGGGAGAGGGCCCTGGTAACGAGGTTATAATAACCATGAACACAATAGAAAACACACAAGAAAACAATGGAATTAAAGTATTAGTCTAATCTCTCTTTTACTGGTTTATTGTCGACTCACGCCTTACAGAAAACCCGCTGACTACAAACACCCGACTACTGCAGGCTCACATCATCATATCAAAAACAATAAAAAATCATGCGACCTTATATTTATAATTTACGAAAATTTATCTACTTTGACTAAATACTCTTTTATAAATTTTCAATTTTCAATTTTTAAAAATACAGTCTTTACAATATCAAAACTACCGTTATAAAAATACATCTTTTAGTGATCAGGTGATCTCGCTTCCAAGAATATTGCGCAAAGTATTGTTTGTCAAGACGAACAGTTCCAAAATGGCGTTGATAGAGCAGCAGAGAGCTTTTGTTGTCAAAGTGAAATATAATTTTTTAATGCAAAGTTATGTTACTGTGCGATTCGCTGTACCGTAGTCACTTACACAAGCTTTTGATGATTTTTTGACATTATTTTGACATTTTTTTCATCTCAATCGGACCAATTACAGACATCAAGTTTCTAAAGTCTCCGCCTCTCGATATAAACTCCGCCTCTCGATTTAAACTTGTACCTGATTGGTCCGATAGCTAGAGATTAAAAAAATGTCAAAATAATGTCAAAAATTCAAAAAAAGTTTTTGTAAGTGACTACGGTACGGCGAGTCGCACAAAAAGGACGTATTTATAGACGGTTAACACGGGAAACAACTCTCTCGAACGACGCCATCTTGGAACTGTTGGCAATGCGATCAAATGCTTTCGAATTGCTTATACTAGCCGGAAGTGCGCGCACGAAATCTCCTGGAAAGGACGAGTAAAATATGTAGAAAAGGGCTATCTGTAAACAGATCTTCCAGCGGTTAATCTTGGTAGCGCATGCGTACATGTCATCTTAGTTTACTGAGGATTTCGTAGAAAGTGACTTTTCCTGAATTACCTACAAGAAAATGAAATGTTTACATAAGTAACTTTAATGATACTATGAATAAATGGATGAATGAATGGATGGATGAATGAATGAATGGATGAAGGAATGAATGAATGAATGAATGAATGAATGAATGAATGAATGAATGAATGAATGAATGAATGAAAGAAATTGATAAATGGATGAATGGATGAATAAATAAATAATAATAATAAAGTCTTTATTTAAAAGAGGGTTCACAACGAAATGGTATAAAAACACTAATGAACTTGTGACCTTCAATAAATGAAAGAATTGATGGATGGATGAATGAATGAATGAATGAATGAATGAATGACTTGATGAACAAACGAATGGATGAATGAATGGATGAATGAATGAAAAAATAAATGAATGGTTGAATGAATGGATAAATAAATGAATGGATGAATGAATGGATAAATAAATGAATGAATGGATAAATGAATGGATAAATAAATGAATGAATGAATGGATAAATAAATGAATGGATGAATGAATGGATAAATAAATGAATGGATGAATGAATGGATAAATAAATGAATGGATGAATGAATGGATAAATAAATAAATACATGAATGAATGAATGAATGAATAAATGAATGAATGAATGGATAAACAAATGAATGGATTAATGAATGGATAAATAAATGAATGGATGAATGAATGGATAAATAAATAAATAGATACATGAATGGATGAATGGATGAATGAATGAATGAATGAATGAATGAATGAATGGATAAATAAATTGATAAATAAATGAATGAACAAACAAACGAACGAATGGGTGGATAAGTGAAAAGATAGATGAATGAATCGATTACTGAATCAATGCATGGATAGACCTATTCGGCTAACGCGTTGCTATGTACATTTCCACCCAATTCAAAACCTCTGGGAATAAAAACTTTTGTTCCAAATATTTTTCACGTGACATTGAAATACATAAGACAAAGAATCTTATTCACAAAAGATTTGAATTGGGTGGAAACATACATAGCAACGCGTTAGCCGATTAGGTCTATTGACGAATAGAGAAGTTAAACATGAAAATAAATCGCTCACCATTTACATCCATTCCTGAACCAAAAGGTTCTCTACTATCCCGTTTTCGCATTTTTCTGTATCGTTGTAAGAAACTCCTTCTCTCTGATCCCCCTCGCTTCATGGTCGCTCCACCATCATCACTACCAAGATCCTCTACAGATTCAGCGTCTAGTTTCGCTATGACTTGAGAAGCTGTGATGGCCGTCTCGACTTCATCTGGAAGACTGGGAATAGAACAGAATACAATTAAGTTTCAATAGTCCCCTTCACAGTTCCCTGCGCCATCTTGAAAGGTAGCCGGGCCTTTGCATCGAATGGAGACGAACGTTGAGCTTGCAATGATAGAGACACGTGAATAATTGTCCCATAACTGTTAAAAGGTCTCTATCATTGAAAGCTCAACGTTCGTCTCGCTTCGATGCAAAGGCCTGGCTGCCTTTTAAAATGGCGCAGGGAACTTCTTTACTATTAGTAAAGAACAGGCCAAATTCATGTTATCTAGCACCGCTGTACTATTTGATAAAAGGCGCATTTGCACAGGGATAGCCTCAATTCAGAGTAAATTCAAATGTGTTTTCTATTGTTAATTAATAGACCAGTTTCATGTTATCTAGCACCGCTGTACTATTTGACAAAAGGCGCATTTGCACAGGGATAGCCTCAATTCAGAGTAAATTCAAATGTGTTTTCTATTGTTAATTGGTCTTTTTTTAGTGCTTTGCTTGGGATTTTTTGAGTAATGAATTTGTCAAGGAAAACTTGTCAATGAAAAATTGCTGATCGTCTTCACGAGCAATGAAATGAGCAAGAAAAACTTGTCAATGAAAAATTGCTGATCGCCTTCACGAGCAATGAAATTGTCAAGGGAAACTTGTCAAGGGAAAACTGTTGAGCAATGAAATTATCAAGGAAAACTCGCCAAGAAAAATTGCTCGTGTTCTTGATATTTTGTCACCTTACCTTCCCATACACGGCACCAGTCCCTCGTCGATATTCTTGCCGTCTTTTCTCATAGCAACCCACTTCCAGGACTGTTTCGCCTTGTCGTAGTTTGCTCGGGTGTTGATAATATGTAAGGTTTCGCCAACCGTGAAACTAAGTTCATCTGGCGACATGGCTTTGTAAAAACTGATCGTTCTAGAAAACAAGCAAATCAATGTTATCAAAATTCTTACAAAATAAAAAGACGTAACTATTACTTTAACTTTACTTGTACTTATACGTGTTTAATATGTACTTGACAAATGGCTTATAGTATTTACAATGCGAATCACAAAACCGTGGGCACCTAGAAATATTTTAGAAATCGTTTATCATTCGTTGAACAACTCAGAAACAACTAATATCACCGCAAGAAGTTTGACTGATGTGTAGTATGATAAACTTTTTAAAGTGAGAGTTGTTTGTGAGTTGTTGAATGAACAATAAACGGCTTCTTAAATATTTCTGGGTGCCCACGGTTTTTCGATTCGTACTGTAAGTATTTCAGTTATTTAATATTCGTATTATATATCTAGTTTTTCACATGTCCAGCCAGGGATTAGAATTGACGGCTTTTTGTTGGTAAAGATTTACATACCTGACGTAGATCGAATCGTGCGGAGTCTGTTTTAAAACGTCTTTATAATCTAGAATAAAATGACATGCTCAATCGCCTGAATGACTGGCTTTATAATTGATTAACTGACGGACTGGTTTGATAGCTGACTGACTGAACGATTGACTTGCTGATTGTCAGTTATTGGCTGACTGGATAAATGACTAACTGACTGTCTGGCTTACTGACTTACTGACTGACTGACTGGCCGACTGACTGATTGACTAACTGACTGACTGACTGACCGACTGACCGACTGATTGGCCGACTGACTGACTGACTGACTGACTGACTGACTGACCGACTGACCGACCGACTGACTGACTGACTGACTGACTGACTGACTGACTGACTGACTGACTGATTGAGCTACTTGCTTACTGATTGACTAACTGATTGATTGGCTGACTGACTGACTGATTGAGCTACTTGCTTACTGATTGACTAACTGATTGATTGACTAACTGACTGACTGACTGACTGACTGATTGGCCGACTGACTGACTGACTGACTGACTGATTGAGCTACTTGCTTACTGATTGACTAACTGACTGATTGACTAACTGACTGACTGACTGACTGATTGGCCGACTGACTGACTGACTGACTGACTGATTGAGCTACTTGCTTACTGATCGACTAACTGACTGATTGGCTGACTGACTGACTGACTTAGACAATAACTAAATAATCGATGACCTAATACTATTACACTCTAAATAGTTATAAGTTGTTTTATGTAACTATACTTACTATCCCCCGACTCGGCCTCTATTCTGACGTACGTACAGCTGTTTAGTAACCGTACAATACGAGTAGCATGGTCCAGTGTAGTTCGTGTGAAGTCATAACAGTTTAACTGAATAACAAACAGCAATGACATTTACAGTCAAACTATATACTATCTACAAATTAAAAGAAAAAAGTGTTGGGGGAGGGGGGGGGGGGGGGGGGAGGAACGGTTAACGTTTTATACTAAAAATAAATAAACGTTACACGACTCAAAATGCACTTCGGTCTTGCAATGCACTATTCAGTATTCAAACCTTTTGAAAAAGCTGTAGTACCTTAATGAGCCTGTCACCGACTACCAATCCAGCGATTTTACACACAGAATCATCAGTTAATTCTTTGACATAAATACCAACAAGATTGCCTCCAGAAACTTCCAGACCAAGACTTTGGAACATTTCTTTCTCTAGCCGCATTACCCGTACCCTGGAAAACAAACCACCAAATATGAGAATAGTTCCCATCACAGTTCCCTGCGCTATCTTGAAAGGTAGCCAGGACTTTGCATCGAAACGAGACGAACGTTGAGCTTGCAATGATAGAGACACGTGAATAATTGTCCTGTGAGGTGTTAAAAGGTCTCTATCATTGCAAGCTCAACCTTCGTCTCGCTTCGATGCAAAGGCTCGGCTACTTTTCAATATGGCGCAGGGAACAGACAGACAGACAGACAGACAGACAAACAAACAAACAAACAGACAAACAGACAGACAAATAGACAGACAAAAACAACAACAAACAAACAAACACACAGACAAACGAACGAATAAACAAACAAACAAACGAACGAACAAACAGACAAACAAACAAACAAACAAACAGACAAACGAACGAACGAATAAACAACCAAACAAACAAACAAACAGACAGACAGACGAACGAACGAACGAATAAACAAACAAACAGACAAACAAACAAACAAACAGACAGACAAACGAACGAATAAACAAACAAACAAACGAACGAACAAACAGACAAACAAACAAACAAACAAACAGACAGACGAATAAACAAACAAACAAACAGACAGACAGACAGACAGACAGACAAACAAACAAACAGACAAACAGACAGACAAATAGACAGACAAAAACAACAACAACAAACAAACAAACACACAGACAAACGAACGAATAAACAAACAAACAAACGAACGAACAAACAGACAAACAAACAAACAAACAAACAGACAAACGAACGAACGAATAAACAAACAAACAAACAAACAAACAGACAGACAAACAAACAGACAGACAAAAGAACGAATAAACAAACAAACAAACGAACGAACAAACAGACAAACAAACAAACAGACAGACAAACGAACTAACGAATAAACAAACAAACAAACAGACAAACAAACAAACAAACAGACAGACAAAAGAACGAATAAACAAACAAACAAACGAACGAACGAACAAACAGACAAACAAACAAACAAACAAACAAACAAACAGATAGATAAACGAACGAACGAATAAACAAACAAACAAACAGACAGACAGACAGACAGACAGACAGACAGACAGACAAACTAAGACACGAACGAACGGACGGACGGACGAACGGACGGACGAAAGGACAGACGAACAAACGAACGATAAACAAACAGACAAACGAACGAACAAACGAACGAGCAAACAAAAAAGCAACCAAACAAACAAAAAAACAGTAACGAACCAGACAAACAATTTACAAACAAAAAACAAAAAACGAACAAACCAACAGCCAAGCAACCAAACAAAATACAACGTAAAATACAACACGAATTTAAATATATATAATGTCCATCGAGTTACCTGTCACTAGCAGGAGCTAAGATCTCAACAGTCCCAGTCCGCCCCAAGCCCACGTCCCACCGCTCTTCCTCATCAATCCGAGTAGCAGCAATAGTAGACTGGGTTCTAGTTAGACCATAATCACTCCCAGATGAGTCATAGCCACCAGGCCTTAATATCGTCGTACTATTATACTTTCGTCCCATCTGAGACATAGCTTTAAGTCTCCTTAAATCATCGCTATCCTTCCCATCCGTTGTCAGTAGTTCTGTGTAAATAAATCACTTTTTTACATCAGTTCTCAGTCACACGTGCACCGCACGCATAAAAAGCACCGCTATAAAACGTGTAAACACAGTTTGATTGACGCCCACCAACTTCACGTTTTATAGTGGTGCTTTTTATGCGTGAGGTGCACGTGTGACTGAGAACTGCTGTAACGTCTGAATCTTCTAGCTGGACACGTGTGCCCTACTAATCGTGGAGACTCAGGCACACACTCACTTCCTCTACGTTAATTATATTTTGCACACAACTCGGCTCACATGTTCATTTTTGCTGGGGGAGAAAAACCGGATAACCCAGAGAAAAACCCTCGTGGCATAGGAGAGAAGAACACATCAAACAAACTCAACTCACATATAATCCATGCCCGAGCCGGGACTCGAACATGGACCACAGCGGATAGAGGCCAGCGCTCTCACCGCTAGGCCACCCATGCCACTCACCTGTATAATGTGGATGTTCATCTAGCTGCTCATCAGATGGTACATAGATAGCAGTAGCAATGCGAGGTCGCTCGGTCAAGCCGAATGGTGTCGAGTGGATGGGACCCGAGTGATCAGAGCTTGAATCAGCGAAGCAGGAGTCGTTATTCGACGCCATGGAACCGAGGCTGGACGCCCCTGAAAGACGGGAGTCACGCGATCTCATTGATATGCTGCTGTCGTTGGAGATGATTGACAGTCGATTGACGTCATTGGAGGTTTTGCTAGTGATGCCGGGAAGACGTCTTAGGACGACCTTGTCGCTTTCACCTCCCTGAAGGAAAATGTGATGAAATTGTTATTATGTTGACTGTTCCAGTTTATTTCGCGCGCGCGCACTTCCGGCTAGTATAAGCCAATCAGAAGCATTTTTGTCGCATCGCTAACAGTTCCAAAATGGCGTCGTTCGAGAGAGTTGTTTCAGGTGTTAACCGTCTATAAATACGTCCTTGACATAACTTTACATTAAAAAACTATATGTAACTTGGACAACAAAAGCTCTCTACTGCTCTAAAAGCAATAAAAAAGAATAATCTGAGTGTACAAAACGCAAATGTATGGGCATGCATTTTGTCGGGACCTAAAAAACTGGCCGCAATAACGGGGTGACAATATCATGATTTGAAACAAGTTATTTGAACTTTTTTTTTTCTTATTCTCACAGAGCCGAAATCGTTGCTGCCTCGAAGCGCCACTTCGACCTTCTCTGCTTTCCATAAATACCCGTAAAACGGAGCACTTTTTACGGTGTTGCAAATTTCATTCTATTACCTATCGTTTATATCAAACACCGACGCAGCCTATACTAGTTTATTCGCTAGTTTCCATTTAAGTAAAGTTAAGTCAACAATTTTTACGGTGTTGCAAATTTCATTCTATTACCTATCGTTTATATCAAACACCGACGCAGCCTATACTAGTTTACTCGATAGTTTCCATTCAAAGTAAAGTAAAGAGCCATATTTTACGTTGGAAGTCCCTTTAGCCGAAGCTAATCTTCCAGAGAGCCGACGGTACACTCATTTTACTGCCCTCTATCTAACAATGTTAACTTATCTTTACTGACGTTTCGAGCTGTAGCCCTTCGCAGTCAGTAAAGTTAAATTAACTTTGTTACGGTGTTACAAATTTCAATCTATTACTTTTTATTTTGTCTTACCGCTACGTCGTGGGTATGGTGGCTTGATTTGATAGTTCTAGTGATATGGAATTTCACTTTTTCTGTGGATTTCTTGATCACTTTATCTACAGACGATGATAGTATCTTATCCAAATGTTTGCCGTTGATCTGAAAACAAATAGAATTACTAGTTATATATAATCGTAAGAATATTAGTGTCTTTGCTGCTGTCCGTACTAATCGCCAATGAATAATCGGGTTGCGGTCTGATCTGGAGCGAACTAAGGGGCGCTCCATTAGGTTTTTGAGAGGGGGGGTGGGGGGGGGGGGGGGGGGGGGGGGGTTGGAAGATTTGATTGGTGCAAGAATTTTTTATTCGACTGACACACAATGCAGAAAACTTTTTTTGGGATAAAAGTGTTGCACGAATTTTTTTTTCGAAAATCATTTTTTTTTACTCAAGCAATTACAAGAAGCAAGAATTTTTAATTTTTTAATTTTTTTACTAAGCAAGAATCTTTTTTCTTGGAATTAATTATGATGATAATGACGATGGCGATGATGTTGATCAGGATGACAGTTATGAGGATGTTGTCATACTGTGTTAACAAACGTACCTTGTGTATATAGTCCCCCACGTCAAGTGTTCTTTGTTCGATTGATGTTCCCTTGACATACAGGCCGCAGTCAAAACCATAACCTACAACACAAACAACAACAAAATAACATTAGGGCATGAGGGCACCCCTTTCTAGTTTGATGCGAATAATGAAGACTTGTGAAAACATTGTCAGCTATTTTTGTCCACGATTGGTCACTCAATATCATCCAACAAGTCTTAGATGAGTAAAAATATCGCAGGAGAATTCTAACACTAGCCTTTCCAGTAAAAAATATTTTGCTTAAAAACAAGAGAATTTTTTCTTCTTCTGATAGTTGGATAATAAATAACTTATTATGCAGTTTGATGTGTAATCAGTGACTTGCATTTTGACTCGCCTAAAGGCTCGTCAAAATACAGCGTTTCACTCTTAAAATGTTCAGCCATATTACACATCAAACTGTCTAATAAGATATATTTATATATCTTTATTTAAGAAGGGGGACGCTATAACCATCTACAGTTTTCTAACTCACGATCCTGTAGCATGTTAAGAGTTTTTTTATATTTCCTCAAGTGCGTCTATAACGAAATGGGCGAGCGACTTTGTGTTGTATAAAGTGAACTAACCTGATTTGGCTTTTTTCGGCATCTTCATTTCAACATCGAACGTGTACAGACAGTTATTTACAGGCCGCCTTAAAATCTGAAAAGAAAAAGAAAAACATCGGAAAAAACAATCAGTAATATATCATTTTGCATGGTTTGACTGTTAGTAACACAGTGATCACGCATGCGCGAAAAAAAACCCCAAGTAAAATGATCCAGCACACAAATCTGACATTCGTACGAGCTCTATAAAAAACGATGGGAAAACAAACAGTAATCATTTTGCATTGTTTGACTGTTGGTAAATAGTCAGAATTCCAATATGGCCACCGCTTCATTATCAGATTTTTTTTAAATGGTCCCCTTCACAGTTCCCTGCGCCATCTTGAAAGGTAGCCGGGCCTTTGCATCGAAGCGAGACGAACGTTGAGCTTGCAATGATAGAGACATGTGAATAATAGTCCAGCAAGATGTTAAAAGGTCTCTATTATTGCAAGCTCAACGTTCGTCTTGCTTCGATGCAAAGGCCCGGCTACTTTTCAAGATGGCGCAGGGAACAGTGAACGGGACTATTCATATTTTAGGGGCTGTTTATATGAAGGTGAGTTGTCCCTGCTAGCCGGGATAACTCTTTTGTTTTGTATTCCCCGGGGGACTCAAAACAATATAGTTATCCCGGCTAGCAGGGACAACTCGCCCTCATATAAACAGCCCCTTAGTTGACCACTGCATCAAAATTATAGATTAGAATGACATCAACAAAAGTAAAAGGTTTGAGACAAAAATATTAAATTCTTGAGAAGTTATGAGAATTTCAAAAGTGTGAAAAACACCACGAACTAGCAAGGAAACAGTTCACTGAACACATTCAAATCTCTTTTTTTTTGAACTTTTGAATGAAATAGTGCATGAGTATACTGGTGGTGGTCTTACCAGTTTAATATCGGACGTAGCTCCATCGAGTAAAGAGCGTACAAGGTTTTGATCACTCTCTGATACAGGGATGTCATTGATAGAGATGATTTCATCATATTTCCTGAAAACCAAAGAAAACAGTAAAACATCTACCTTGCAAATAGAGCGCGAACACTATATCCATGAAATAGAATCAAATTGCTACTGTGGAATAGAGCACAAACACTATATCCATGAAATAGAATCAAATTGCTACTGTGGAATAGAGCTCAAACACTATATCCATGAAATAGAATCAAATTGCTACTTTGGAATAGAGCACAAACACTATATCCATGAAATAGAATCAAATTGCTACTGTGGAATAGAGCGCAAACACTATATCCATGAAATAGAATGAAATTGCTACTGTGGAATAGAGCGCAAACAGTATATCCATGAAATAGAATCAAATTGCTACTGTGGAATAGAGCGCAAACACTATATCCATGAAATAGAATCAAATTGCTACTGTGGAATAGAGCTAAAATACTATATCCATGAAATAGAACCAAATTGAAAAATTGAAATTGCTACTGTGGAATATAAAACGTTATATCCCTGCCACTGAAAATAAATAAATAGAAATAACAATGCAATCCCCTTCACAGTTCCCTGCGCCATCTTAAAAGGTAACGTTGAGCTTGCAATGATAGAGACACGTAAATAATTCTCCCATAAGGTGTTTAAAGGTCTCTATCATTGGAAGTTCAACGTTCGTCTCGCTTCGATGCAAAGGACCGACTACTTTTCAAGATGGCGCAGGGGAGTGTGACTATTGTTTTGCCCCACCCTGCAGGGTGTACACTAATGGGGTATTGATTAGCCGTTGCGTGACATACCTGACATTCTTTGCTGCACCTAGTGCTCTATCGATGTCCATTATACCGGTGAACGCCCTGGCGTGACATGTGACACGACCAACCTTAATGCTTTCTAAAGGATCCTCCTAAGAAGTAACGCAATACTGTTTGTTAGAATGTACTTGATATTATTTCATGGTTTAACTGCATTTGCTCTATCTATTGGAGTACGAGTGATATTTTAACACCATTTTTAAGCTTCTCTTTGAAGACCCAGGATCACTTACCGGCATGCTTTGCGTTAATGTTTGTTTTGATTTGAGTGTTATTTAAGAAATAGAAGACGATTTTCCGTGTTATATAGCCTGATCTAAACACGCGTGATGTTGGGAGAACACGAGAGAGCGTAGGAAAAGCACGAGCCGTTAGGCGATATTGCTTTTATTGAGGCTAAATCGGCATTTTAATTGCTGATAAGAATAGCAATTCTCAATACGCGCGCCATCAATACGCGCGCGCATGTTTAGATAGCCTCATCCAACACGGTTTTTGACCAATCAGAGCGCGTGTACTATCTAAATTATTTTATAAATAGAGATTATTACATGGATGCGATGGGCGCGCGGAGATACGAATTGATCTTTGAGTGTTCTATTTGACATCTCACGAGAGAGCGCAGCGAAGGTAACACAGACAAACTTGTCCGTTATCGATCGGCGATAAATTTACTACACGAAGAATTTGTGTAAACCAGATACAATTTAAATTTCTATTTGTCTTTTTGCCAAACCTTCTTCCTAGTATAACCTTTATTTCAGAGAGTTTGGAAATAAAGTTGACTTATCACAACCAAAACTCTACTTTTGCGTTTGTGATTGAAGGTCTATTGAGTTGGTCGCGTCTGGGAATCGCTGTAAAAACGTGTGTACAATACTTACTTTTCCTAAGATTGTGGTGACCTCTTTACCATCAGGTCGTTGGACATCCTAAGATCAACATGTAATCGTTAATGTCGTATATGCATATTGCAAAAAACGTTGTCCCAGCTTAATCAACGAGCATCAAGCCAAGACCGAAATGAATGCTGGTGATGATGATGATGATGACGATGACGATGACGATGATGATGATAGTAGTGGTGGCGATGATGATGATGATGATGATGATATTGGTGGTGGTGGTGACAGTGATGATATGATGTTGATATTGATTTTTTTATTGATGATATAGCTAATGTATTGAAATCAGACTTGTTTTCACGTGCTTGTTATTGTATTACAATCAATTTTGTTGATGACAACTCAGTGTAATTTCAATACCTTAGCAGCACAAAACCAGCATGCATTTCGGTCTTGGCTTGATGCTTGTTGTATTAACCAGGACAACGATTTTTTGTAGTAGAAAGCATAAAGGTCTTCGGTTTTTGTAACATATGTACATGTTGTTATGGTAGAGGCTTGGGTCAAGGAAGAGAGAAAGGATGCATGGAAAGATGGGCGGATAGAATGGTGATAAGAGGTTTTTGGATTACAGTGGAATCAGTGTCGCTATTAATTGGTCGTTTACTATCATCATCATCATCATCATCATCATCATCATCATCAGCAGCAGCAGCAGCAGCAGCAGCAGAACCACCACCACCACCATCATCATCATCACCACCACCACCATCATCATCATCATCACCACCACCACCACCGTCATCATCATCATCACCACCACCACCACCATCATCATCATCAGCACCACCACCATCATCATCATCATGATAATGTATTGAAATAAGACTTGTTTTCTAAAGAAGTCTAACTAATAACAAAATGTGAGTATCGGTTCACCTGCTTGTTACTGTATTACAATCAATTTTGTTGTTAACAAGTGTATTTTCAATATATATTACCAGCACAAAACCAGCATTCATTTCGGTCTTGGCGTGATGTTCGTTTCATTAACCAGGATTCAACGATAATGAATAAAAACGACGAAATCGAAGCGAGCCACATGTTTACTGAAGTAGTGTTAAAGCGCATGGGCAGACTATCATCTGCAACAAAACAGCTTTGCAACGTAATGCGCATGAGCAGACTATTATTTGTAGGCAGTTATTTGCAGTTCCTTCGGCCAATCAAAACGACGGAAAAAATAATATGAATGATACCAGCTTACCTCAAAGCTTCCAGACGAATCTTGACTCGAGCAAAAATGACAATCCCTAGACGAGCAAGTCGAACCAGTATCACTAGTGCCAAGTCCCGTACGGGCAAGTCTATTAAGTAAACGATTATAGTCCTCCTTTAACTTATCTAACTTCTCCGCGGTCGAAAAACATTTCTGTATAGCTTCGTCCCTGGCTAAGACAATCGCCGCCATCTCGCGGTGTAGTTTCTTCCTTTCTTTCACGGAATGTCTCCACTGCTCTTTCGCATGGTCTTTTTCTTTCTTACAGCTCTCGAATTTGTCGCCGAGACTTGTTAACTTTGCATCTAGCTCAAGACAACGTTGCTGTGCTTTCGCTAGCTCAGTTTTAGTTTTTTGGAGTTCCTGTTCGCGCTCGAAGCGATGTCGTGTGACTTTTTCGTGTTCCGATACCGAATCGACTCGTTCACGTTGTGTTGTGTTTAGATGTTCGTTTAGTTCGGCGAAGTCTTCGAGTAGTTTTTCCCTGGAGTCCATTTCTTGTTTCATTCTAGATTCCGCTTTTTCGATTTGAAATACCATATCTTCTCGACTTGATTTGACCTTAACAATGCAATAAAATTTGAAATGGTAAGTGTTACTCCTATACGCGTTGTATTTGTGCACGTTTTGGCCAGAAGTTACTCTAGTTTAGTTGGAATGTTTTGTTTTTATATCATCTACTATTATCCATTTGTGTTCATCATTATCATCACCACCACCAACACCATATTATTCTCATCACCATCACCATCATATCATCACAATCATTATTACCACCACAACCACAACCACAACCACTACCACCACAACTACCATCAACATCACCATCATTATCATCACCATCTTTATCAACACCATCATTATCACCACCATAATCACCACCACTATCGTTATCATTACATCAGAATCACCATTATCACCGTCATCATTATAATCATCAGCATCACAACCGCCACCATAATCATCACCATCATCATTAAATAGTCGACTTGACTTAGTATACTTTCCCATTTCGTAGTAGCTTTCCCCATTCCATCCTACCCGACCACTATCATCATCATTTTGCAAGGAGATATCAACTTAAGCGTTTGTAAACCTTACTAATTAACATGATCATGAGGATCACTTTGGGATGAAAAATTCACTAGGCATGTATGCTAATTAAGGGCCTAATTTTAGACAGTCTGGCCTATAAGGTAGTTGATTGACCTGTGATCAAAAAAAATCAATTTGCAAAGATATCAAATTATATATGTTTGTAAACTTACTAAGTTGACCATGAGGATTACTTTGGGATAAAAAAATCACCATCACCATCATCGTTATCATCTCCATCATAATCACCATTATCACCGTCATCATCATCACCATCGTTATCATCTCCATCATAATCACCCTTATCACCGTCATCATTATCATCATCACCATCATTATTACCACCATAATCATCACCATAATTTTTAAAGAGTCGACTTGACCTAGTATACTTTCCCATTTCAGTCGTAGCTGCTTCCCCCCATTACCACCACCACTATCATCACCATCATCATCATCACCATCACCACCATCATCACCACCACCATCATCATCATCATCATCACCATCATCACCATCATCATCACCACCATCATCATCACCATCATCATCACCACCATCATCATCACCATTATTTTTAAAGAGTCGACTTGACCTAGTATACTTTCCCATTTCAGTCGTAAAAGCCTTCCTCCATTACCACCACCATCATCACAATCATCATCATTATCACAATCACCATCATCACAATCACCATCATCATCACCATCATCATCATCACCATCATCACCATCATCATCACCATCATCACCATATCATCATCATCATCATCACCATCATCACAATCACCATCATCATCATCACCATCATCACCACCATCATCATCACCATCATCACCATCATCACAATCACCATCATCATCATCACCATCACCATCACCACCACCATCATCACCATCATCATCACAATCACCATCATCATCATCACCATCACCATCATCATCATTATTGTTAACTAACCTTATTGAGTTCTTTCATTAGTGAGTCAACTTGATCTAGAGTACTCTCCCATTTCGTAGCTGCTTTCCCCCATTCCTCTAACGCTCTATCTCGCTCGCTTACAATCTGATCTCTCTGCTCAATAACATGAGCTAGCTCTTCTAACGCAATCTCCTTCTCCGTCTGCGAAGAAATCAACTTTTTTTCCAACACTTCAAAAATATTCTTCTTCGCCTGATCGTCGCCCGATAACGCTTCGGAGAGCTGTCGGGTGTATTTCCGAAGAGCTATCGATTCGACGAGAGCTTTGATAGTAGTTTCTTTAAGTTTTTCGCACTCCTTGCAGTGGTTAGAGTGGTTTAAATGCACGGCGTAACCACTTGCTTCTATAACACTCTCATTAGAATGATCCTCTACTTGATAGACTACAGTCCTATGCTGTCCTTTCGAATTAGAAGCTATTTCATTAGAATCTCCTTCATCAATCGGCGGATTAATCGATCCCTTATAACTTGCACCGATTAAAGACTTTAAATTGTCATTTTCAAGCTCAGCTTCGTGGAGTTTTGCAGTCATTTCATGCAATTTCGAGTTCATTTCGCGTAGTTCTATTTGGAAGTTCTCACCTTTTTGCTGATGGTCATTTTTGCCGTCAGCGTTCGTACTAGCGCGATCAAGGACTCCGTCATTACGATCAGAATCTGAAATACCGCTAGAGGCGCGTTCTCGCCCGTCCTTCCCATTGTTTTCTTTGTTCTTGCGTGAGCTAAGAGCCGAGACGGATCGAAAGATCTTTGTAGCGGTCCGTCGGTCGCCTGACGACGTTGATGATTTCTTAGGCATTTCGTTGGACGATTTTCTAGTTAGTTCATCGTTATCTGTAATGATAGAGAAACAGGGTACATGAATAAGTGAATGAATGGATGAATGGGTGAATTAATTAATGGTTGCTTATCAAAGAATCCGTATGCAACCTTGAAAACAATGTCATTACCATATATGGCATTGTAGGTGAGAAGTAACAGAAGACTTTGATTAGCGCGCAAGATTTTTTTCTTTATTATAACAGGTTGAGATTGCAACAGAACAATAGGCATATCTTTGATACGTAAATCGATAAATCAATTAATAAATGAATGAATGGTTGAATGGATGAATGAATAAATTGTTGAATGAATGAATGAATGGATGAATGAATGAATGGATGGATGGATGGATGGATGAATGAATGGATGAATGAATGAATAGATGACAGATTGCTAAATGAATAAAAGCACATAAACGATTAATTAATAAAAATTCATACGAAGAATCGAATACATAGATGAATCTACAAGATATACATATTGAATATTTTAACCATCCTAACTTCCATGACAACAATAGTCTAAAGAATAATGATTTAAAAATAATATTTAACAATATAAATATTTTGATCAAAATATAATAAGTAATTATTTTATTGTTATCACTGGTACAAGCACTCGAAAGTGTAAATTTTTCTAACTCTTTCGATATCAAACAATATCTATAAAACAAAATAATCAAATTGCTAATAGAATGTTCTAGATCTTCGATAAAAAAACATCGGACAATTCCTAATACTTCACTTCCGAATAATTTAAAAATGATGAAAATTCGCTTTCAAACTCTTGAAAAAAGAAATTATTTCGGACAATTGAATGCGACTTTGTACCAAAAATACCATTGTTTAATAGTTTAGTATTTACACTGTTCAGAAAATTTGCATTTTCGTTATTAATTCGTAACGGTCCACTAAGAATAAAACCCGAATAAAATGAAATGAATAATTATGAAAACACTTTGGACAATTTTTTTTATATCAAGCAATGAATTATTTTATATTTAAATTTTAAGTTGTGATATGATTTTCTTAGATTTGACTTTTGGGCTCATATTTTTCAAACCTTTTATTAAATATTTCCAGAATTTCAATTCGTTGGGTCAAATATGTAGACATCTAAATAAAACTTTATTGTATTCATAATTTAATTCAATCATATTTTTGATGGCTATTTAATAATAAAGCAACTAAAATATCTTGTGTTTTCGTAAAAATATCCATTATTTTACATCTAACAATCGCTTTTTTCGTGAACAGAAAAACTCGAGCGAGGAAAAGGTCAAATTGTTTGGACAATATTTGTGGTTTTTCGCTCAACAAGATTATAAAATGAAGTCATTTAGGCATATGTTATAATCTTTTCATTTGGTTAGTAAATATTCGCAATTGTAGTCAAATGGGTAATTTTTTGAGGACAAAGTACTTCAACTATTAGTCCAATCTGGGCTATATTGGAGTCAAAATATAAACACAAGCGAATTACATTCGAATATGGAGACAAATAGCCCAATATTAATAATAATGTCGATTTAATTAACTCACCTTTCGTTTACTGAACTTATCGTAAACAACACAATCTCATATTCTACAAGACGAATCAGTTTAGCAGTAAATCCTCGTTGAATTTTAAGCAATAAACCCGTCGATTCGCTAGAAAGGACTTCGCTTCGTGGAGGTTTTCCAATCCTGTGGTTTTCTAATAAACAACAGCAAACTGCCTCATCGAAGGTAACACACTATTCATTCACGATACATAACTGAGATTAAAGTTTTGCTTTCTCGCGAAGGCACATCGATGCTTCAAGAAGAGCTCTTTTCGGACTAGCCGTTCTATATGCAAATGAGCAGTGGTCTCGCTCATAAGCAAAATGCCCGCGGAATGTCCACATACACGTTGCAAATCCCTAAACAAACCAAACGTTTATCTCGCGGCGACTATGAAACACAACTTTCAGCGGTTAATTTGGTGTGTTTTGGGCTGAAACTTGAACTTCAAAATAAAATTCCGAATTCACTCTGGTCGCTAATTATTTGTCTAATCGATAATCGTTCGCGAAGTCTCTCTTGCATAGCGTTTCGATTCGCTTGACAAATTTATTCGATTCATTCAAAACTTCTAGACTTCCGAATACAATTGATAATAAAATGCACTTCATGCTGAAAACTATCATCATTTTTGTGTGAATTTATATAAGTTTGATGTCCATTTAATATCGTGAAGTTTTCGGGAATTATTCGGAGTGGTTCGTTCATTTAAGAAAATGTTATTCTTTTTGGCAACGTAACGGTCGTTCTAACGGAAGTCACGCAACCATAGCGCATTGCGTGACAAATTATTCATCATGTGAATTGGTTTATGTAAACTTTGATTTGTAATCTTGTGCGTCATTAGCATGAGTTTGAAGTAGGTGTTGAGTAAGATGTTATTATTTTTAACTATTACTTTATATAGAGCGGATTTCGTATGACTATGAAAAGTTCAGTGCCATGTGCGTGCCTTGCCGCGACCGTGGTGTTTTGTAGAATTTTGACGAGTCTTGGCGTGCTTTGACCGCGGTCGTGTCATGAGCTTTTCATAGTCATACGAAATGTGCTTTAATAATGGCCTTAGTGGCGGCGATGATGATGATGACAATGAACGATTGATAACAATGATGAAAATGATGGTCATGATGAAGATGATGATAATGATGATGATGGTGATGATGACGATAATAATGATGATGGTAACGACGATAATAATGATGATGATGGTGATGACAATAATGATTATTATGATGATGATAATGATCTATGGTAACGACGATAATGATGATAATGATGACGGTATTAATGATGATAATGCAGATGATGGTAATAATAATAATGATTATAACGATGATAATGATGATGATGATGATGATGACGATAATGATTATGATGATGATGATAATGATCTATGGTAACGACGATCTGATGATAATGATGACGGTATTAATGATGATAATGATGATAATAATGATAATAATGAATATGATAATGATGATAATAATGATGATGATGATGATAATGATGATAATAATGATGGTAATGATAATAATGAAGATAATAATGATGATGATGATGATAATGATGATAATAATGATGGTAATGATAATAATGAAGATAATAATGATGATGATGATGATAATGATGATAATAATGATGGTAATGATAATAATGATGATAATAATGATGATGATGATGATAATGATGATAATAATGATGATGGTAACGACGACGATGATGCACAATCATCATGTTGACAATAATGATATATCATGGTAACTAAACCAACCTGGATAATCAAATATCGATCTTCCTGGACTTCCTGGATGGCGTGACTTTGAAGCCAGACTGGATTTGTCTGTCTTCTTGGGTGGTGTGCTCGTTACCGTAGACAGATCCGGTATAGCCGGTACGTCAGATGTTTCCGGTAGCGGGGACATTTCCCGTAGGATTGAAATAGCGGGTACAGCAGGAATGGCGGCTGTCGCCGTCACCCTGTTGTGAAGAAGCGAGACACTGGAAAAACTGTGAGATCTGAGGATACTGTCATCGTCAGGAGATCCCTCGCTTGTGGGTGGTCGCCGAGCTGTGGGAAAATAGAATGCCAATCAGTATTATATACAGATAATTTAAACCCTAAGGATTTCAGTGGTATATTAGTTATCATGATACAAATGCAGTTGCATTTGCAGTTGCAAATGTGCATACTAAACAAAAAAGATATCAACTCTCGTATTTTCATTTCAAGTTGGCATGACCCACAATGCGCTTTGATTTTGGCAATATTCAGTATTCAGTATCAATAAAACAACCTTTTTGAAATAGCTGTATACAGGAATTGAAAGATAGGTTAGGAAGGAAGGAAGAAGAAACTACTACAAATATAATATATCACAGCTAAGTAGGAAATAACGTGTTGGTATGCGTCTAAACACGGCTAATCAAAGGTTGAATGGACAAGTTATAAAAATAGAAGAAACACATTCTTAGACGCCGCTCTGGCTACTGGTCGTCGATTGTATTCATATTTGGTTGTACCTATTATTGACCCACTGAATACTGTAAGCAAAACTAGCAAGGTAGACGTATTTCAAAAATCGTTGCCACATCCCAAGCTAGAGCGCGGTCAAAAGCCGACTACGCATCCGTGGAAAAATTGTCACAATTTCTGGACGTCGTAATGACCGTAATGTCGTCCCTTTATTCAATCTCGTTCCCAGCGCCCGCGTAACTTTTGGCCTGCGACAAAGAACGCAGGACAAAAGTTACGCGGGCGCTGGGAACGAGATTGGTTCCTATTCGCCGCTAGCTCTTACTGCGCATGTTCATGCTCGACAAGCTATCTTAGCCAAGAAGCCAAGAAAGACCATCGAGAATGCGCAGTAAGAGCTAGCGGCGAATGGTGATGAGATTGTTTAATGAGTTGTCGATCAAAATGCATTTCAATTTATTACAATACGACAGTTATGTCTATCAAGGTCATAAGATCTTTTAAAACATTGCATACTCTGATTTTACAGTGCGAATCGAAAAGCCGTGGGCACCGAGAAATATTTCAATAACCGTTTATTGTTCGTTGAACAAAGTAAAACAACTCTCTAAACTACACGAACTTTATCTGTCTACAAATCGGTCAAACGTCTTAATTGCAGTTAGAGAGTTGTTTTCAGGTTGCTCAATCATACGATGAGTCCCTCCCAGGGGTTTTAGGGAACAAGTAAACAAGGGAACAAGTGCATTTATCTTTAGGGAACAAGGGATACTGCCAAACTATTTTCAGGGAACAAGGGAACAAAATATGATAAAACAATAGTTTTTTGAGGAACATGGGAACATAAGGTAAAACATTTTAGGAAAACAGCTATTTTACTTATATGGGGAACAAGGGAGAAAATGCAAAAAGATCATGGGGACATGGGGACATGCACCCCCCTCCCCCCCTCGATTTCTGAAATATTACTGGATGACCACATTTTTTTGATTCGCACTGTGATATGACCTTCCCAAGAAAAGGTGAAAAAAAAAAAAAAAATCAAAATACATCAAATGACTAAAGTGAAAGTAAAAGGAAACGACTATCAACACATTACATTTTTATAATACCAGTTTTATCTATATCAGAAAGAGTCGATATAGGAAAGGGTTATTTATTTCTTCTTAAAACAATATTCACTAGTTGCCACTTGATAGATGATGATAGCTAACGATATCGAGATAAGAACAGCGATTGGCCAATTTCCACTTGGTTTATATTACGAAGTCTTACTTTAGTCATCCATCCATCCATTCATTTATTAATTATCTAAACAATTCATCCATTCATTCATTTTTCCATTCATCAACTAATTAATTAATTAATTCATCCATTTATCCATCCATTTATCCATCCATTTATCCATCCATCCATCCATCCATCCATCCATTCATTCATTCATCATTTCATTTGCTGAACTAAGATTCTTACATAAATTAAATTAAAACATTAATTTTGAAAGAAACTTCACAATCATGTTATCAAATGCTATGTTTGTACATTTTTGTTCTTTATTTATTTACTTGTGCAAAGAAACGTTCGCTTTCTAAATTCACAAGACAAAGCTAGAGACTCAAAGTGCAGATAATTTTAGACTTAGTTATCAACGAACTAAGCTCACAGAGCACGTTTTTGAGATTTAATATTACCATGATAATAGCAGGGTCCATTAAAATTATGTTCTGCCAATTGGCCACCAATTAAAAACAACAAAAGACCCTTCTTGCCTTTGAAAAGTTGTAAGAATATATATGAACATCAAAAGTTTGTGCAGTGTTTGCGAACGAAATCCTTCTTTAAATAATATATAAATTTGGTCAATAAGAAAATGACGGTCGCTAATTAGTTTGACTTGAACAGTTGAACATAACATGATATAAAATAAATACATATTTCATAGTCAATCAAAGTTAGATCCACTACGGCGATAGGCAAATCAAAACTTTGCATACTGCAGTGAATTTAGGTAGATTTTAGGCACATTTTGAAGCTTTTTCGCTTGATATTAGTGTAAAATGGCTTCAGGTTTAAATATTTGTGGTTTTGGTAAACATTTCGGTCGCTTTTATTTGACAAATGAACAATTAGTCGTTCAGGAAATTCATTATGCATACACAGATAAATACGTAGTCGAAATCCTCGCAAAATGCGACTAAAACTTACTCAAAATCAAAGCGAAGACTTTAACATATCATAAATATTGTCAGAGTTTGAGAATAGGGGTTTAAAATATGTAAAAACCTACCTCTAACGCTGCCATATCCGCTCAGAGATAACAGCAAGTCAGCGCTTCGCCGTCGTTGCGAATTCGGTGATGTTTTACCCGGCACTTCTGCCGTCTGAACTGTCAACATTATTCCTTTAAACTCGAATCCTTCATGTTTAAATTCAATGATATGTTAATCTTGATGTTTGTAAATTGTGAATAGATCGAGAGTGATTCACAACCGCTGTGTCAATGACAAAAGACTATGACATATAATTCACGCCTTTCGAATCACGAATTCCAAAATACCACGAGTTTTTTGTAACGCAGCTTCAGTTACTTGAAACCTTATTATCTGAAACTGATAAGAGATGTACGTTCTCAAAAACACGGCTATTTAATACACAAAAGTTTAATTTTAGATTTTGTTTCTTTTGATTTATCTGTAAATATTTTTAATGTTTTTGTTTTGAATTTGTGCATCGCTGCGCTGTTTTGAGCCGTGACAAAGTAAACATTTTGATATAGGAGCGATTTCTATTTGGGAGGTGACCCGATTTGATAATATGACGTAGTTTTATAAGTTTTTAAATTGGTTAAAAGATGGACAGTCACGAAACGGCTGGATTGAAAGTTATCAAATTTCTCGTCCACAACCTCAGCCTCGATAGCGTGTTAATATATTCTTTAGAATTTGACTACAGCTCGCAGTAATGTAAATCTCAGTTTCGATAGCTTGTAATATGTAATATATTCTTTAGAATTTGACAACAGCTCGCAGTATTGTAAACCTGGATAGCTTGTAATATATTCTTTAGAATTTGACTACAGCTCGCAGTAATGTAAATCTCAGTTTCGATAGCTTGTAATATGTAATATATTCTTTAGAATTTGACAACAGCTCGCAGTATTGTAAACCTGGATAGCTTGTAATATATTCTTTAGAATTTGACTACAGCTCGCGGTAATGTAAACCTCAGCCCCTATAGCGCGTAATATATTTTTGAGAATTTGACTACAGCTCGCAATAATGTAAACCTCAGTCTCGATAGCGTGTAATATATTCTTTAGAATTTGACTAATGTAATTTCGCTGTAATTTAAGGAATGTACACATTATCAAATCATTGAAACACTTCAAAATTCTACGGACTAGCTGTAGTCAAATTCTAAAGAATATTATATCCGACTGACTGCGAATGAATATAATAAAAAAAAACAAAGCATGCTGGTAAGTGACGATAGGTTTTTAAATTCCCGAGATCCTTAGCGGTCTGAGAGTATTAGCTTTAGATGCGTATGCGACTGCGATGTTCGGAAAAAGGATATTATTATGAACTCACAGAAATTTTGTCTGTAATGAAAATTGATCGCTCACTTTTCACGTTTCGTACGACTTTTTGACATTAAAGAGATTAAGATTCACGTTACGTTTAAGCCAAACGTCAAAACTAACCGATTTTTCTGCGTTTACTCTTTACCATTTGACATCTCCGCGTAAACAAGGTCCTTATGTTGTTTGTTAATACACATTTTATTCATTGAGATCTTTTGCGCAGTTATTTGAAGCTTTTAAAGCAATATTAGAAAGGCTAATCTGACGTTTGGCGTTCCAGTAAACGTGAATCTTAATCTCTC
Source organism: Metridium senile (assembly GCA_949775045.1). Taxonomy (NCBI): domain Eukaryota; kingdom Metazoa; phylum Cnidaria; class Anthozoa; order Actiniaria; family Metridiidae; genus Metridium; species Metridium senile. The sequence continues at coordinate 19,118,274 of OX459101.1, read as the reverse complement.
TATAAGTGAAAAATTGTATACGATTTTTATGTCTGTTCATTTTCATGGGTAAATCTCCGTTTCTATCAGATACAAAAGGCATTTCTTTCAACCACTTGTCTTTTTTATCAAACGGACAATTGATAAGTACAATAAATATTAAGACCTCCTGGACGAGTTGAACCAGCTCTCTCTCGGTCATATATATAACGAAATGGTGGGGAGAAAGCAGACCAGTTTCATGTTATCTAGCACCGCTGTACTATTTGACAAAAGGCGCATTTGCACAGGGATAGCCTCAATTCAGAGTAAATTCAAATGTGTTTTCTATTGTTAATTAATAGACCAGTTTCATGTTATCTAGCACCGCTGTACTATTTGACAAAAGGCGCATTTGCACAGGGATAGCCTCAATTCAGAGTAAATTCAAATGTGTTTTCTATTGTTAATTAATAGACCAGTTTCATGTTATCTAGCACCGCTGTACTATTTGACAAAAGGCGCATTTGCACAGGCTAACCCTCGATTTGTTGTCAAATATGAATTAAGAATTCAGGATAAAATATGAAAATGTAAATTATTACATCAATCAACCAACAATGTGGCTTTTATCAGCAATGTTCCATACCTGTTTTGTCGCAGATAAGCTACTCCTAAAGTCGAGTAGTTCTTGACTTAAGTAGTAATTGAAGACCAGCATCAATGAGTAATAAAACTACATGTCGTTATCGTTATCAGCATTTTCACTCGAACTGGGTGGCATGGATGTCCAAACCCCCCCCCCTCCCCCCTCCCCCAGACTGAGGGGGTACTCCCTTTGTCCAAGTGGTAGGGGTGATCGGCGGAGGTTTTGAAAACGACCCGTAAAAGGTACGCACAGATAACTGTTACATAACTAATTTTAAGCCAGAAGGACCCTAAAAGGTACACACATGCAGGAAATATTTTCAACCCTAAAAGGTACGCCGATCACCCCTACCACTTGGACAAATGGAGAACCCTTCCCGCCGGGTATCCTAGCAGTGAGAGTGCTGGACCTTCACCACTGTAACTTGGGTTCGATTCCCGGCTCGGGCGACAAGTGAATAGAGTTTGTTTGATGTGTTGTTCTCTCCCTTGCCACAAGGGTTTTTCTCAGGATCATATGTGAGTTGAGTTTGTTTGATGTGCTGTTCTCTCCCTTGCCACAAGGGTTTTTCTCAGGATCATATGTGAGTTGAGTTTGTTTGATGTGTTGTTCTCTCTCGTGCCACGAGGGTCAGTTTTTCTCCAGGTTATCCGGTTTTCGTCCCACCGCAAAAATCAACATGTGAGTTGAGAGTTGAGTGTATAAAATATTTGAATGTAGCTAGTAGGGAGTGTGTATGGAACCTTTACACGAATGTTGAGGGCAGCCCTGAATGTCTCCTATACCTCCCATATCTTTAACCATCCGGGAGAGAATACAAGAGAGAAGTTTGCAGGCCACTGCTGGCGCAGCAAAGAAGAATTGGCCAGCGATCTCTTACTATGGCAGCCCAAACACGGCACCATCTGGTCGTCCCGCACGTACCTACATCGATCAATTACGGGACGACACAGGCTGCCTACCAGAAGAACTGCCCGCGGCAATACAGGATAGAAGCAGTTGGAGGGTTAGGGTGTGGGAAGTCCGAGCTAGCTCGACTGGATGATGATCATGATGATGGAGGAGGATCGCGACCCTCGCAGTGACCATCCTTAGTTAGTGACTGACTCATGCTAACACACACTACACTCACTAACCTGCATTGGGGGATGTTCTCAAGATAATGAAATGACCAACTTTTTAAAATCCCTCATAATTAATTACATGAAGACATTAGAACAGTATTATGTTAAATATTTACGTAATTTTATTGAATATTTTCTCTCAACCAGCGAGAGTTATTTCTAGACCAGCTAATACTATGATATATATGGAATATATAAGAAAATATCTGTATGATCTATAGTTTCAACCTTACAAAGGCCGACGCAGTCCACACTAGGTAAACCGCTAATTATCGTACATTTTTACTCCAATAGTTTCCTTTTTGAGAAACATCGACGCAGCCCATACTAGTTTAACCGCTAGTTATCGTATATTTCTGGCTCATTTGCTTTCTTAGAAACATCGACGCAGTCCTCACTAGTTTAACTGCTAGTTATCGTACATTTTTACTCCAATTGTTTCCTTAGAAACATCGACGCAGTCTACACTATTTTAACTGCTAGTTATCGTACATTTTACTCCAATTGTTTCCTTAGAAACATCGACGCAGTCCACACTAGTTTAACTGCTAGTTATCGTACATTTTTACTCCAATTGTTTCCTTAAAAAAATCGACGCAGTCTACACTATTTTAACTGCTAGTTATCGTACATTTTACTCCAATTGTTTCCTTAGAAACATCGACGCAGTCTACACTAGTTTAACTGCTAGTTATCGTACATTTTTACTCCAATGTTGACACTGTTATAATGTCGATAATCCATAATCAATGGCATAGGAACCAACCATTTCAACGCAAATAGTTACACCAATAAGACATAAGACTTTGGTAGAGTTATTTTTAACATATGACGTCACTGGTGCGAAAAACCGCTGAATCGTAGGTAGTGGATTAAAGGAGAAGTGTGTCCAAGTGAAATTTTCTTCTAAATTCAAAATGGAATGATTTGGCTTTTTTTCGTCTTCAACGTTAATTCCTGTGAAAGGAAAATGATACGTTAATTCTTCATCAGAGTAAAAATGGTAACTTATACACCACATTTAAAACTAAGTACTTATTGAATGAGTTAGGTCGGGCCGTACGGGAAAATATTCTGGCTCTTGGTCATGAGTGCGCACCAAGAGCAAGAGCCAAATATTTTCCCGACCTAACTCAGTCAATAAGTTTTTTTTATCACATGACCCACTCTTTTTAATTTAAAGGTCATTTTTGTGATGTTTCGAGTAGCGGGTCCGTACGTGTTTGTACGGACCAGTTGAAAAAAGCCGTACGGACCCCATCACGTGACTTTTTCCGAAGGTTTTTTTAAGAGCACGTAGGAGTAGAAATGGTAATTTATACACAGTATAAAAGAGAGTGTTCCTTACTGACGTTTAGGACGTTAATCCTTCATAGGAGTAAAAATGGTAACTTATACACCGTATAAAAGAGAGTGTTACTTACTGACGTTTAGGACGTTGATCATTCTTAGGAGTAAAAATGGTAACTTATACACCGTATAAAAGAGAGTGTTACTTACTGACGTTTAGGACGGTGATCATTCTTAGGAGTAAAAATGGTAACTTATACACCGTATAAAAGAGAGTGTTCCTTGCTGACGTTTATAATTAGGACGTTTAATCCTTCGTCATGTAGGGTATAAATGGTAAAATCTCAGAGCCTTTAGTTTTAAACATATTGAGATAAAACTTTCAGATAATATTTTTTATGACATTTTTTTGAATTCATTTTGTGCTTCTCTTAAATTTCTTTTTGAAAATGGTCACGTGACCACGTCCTGCAAAAGGCCTATTTATTTCTGGGCTTCCTTTGTTAAAGGTTTACCTTTGGATTTTAAAGGTTCTGTTACTGCTTCGTTGTTCTCTTGTGTTACGTGGCATAGACGTTTTTTGATGAGCTTCAAGAATTTGTTCTTTGCTTTCTTCAACATTGAGATGTTTTTTGGACAGAAGGGCTCGTTGTTGCTAGCTTGATCAGACATCACATCTGAGATGAAGGAAATTATTGTTAATATAATATTAGTATTGAATAAATGGGAAAATGGAAAGGAAAGGAAAGGAAAGGAATGGAAAGGAAAGGAAAGGAAAGGAAAGGAAAGGAAAGGAAAGGAAAGGAAAGGAAAGGAAAGGAAAGGAAAGGAAAGGAAAGGAAAGGAAAGGAAAGGAAAGGAAAGGAAAGGAAAGGAAAGGAAAGGAAAGGAAAGGAAAGGAAAGGAAAGGAAAGGAAAGGAAAGGAAAGGAAAGGAAAGGAAAGGAAAGGAAAGGAAAGGAAAGGAAAGGAAAGGAAAGGAAAGGAAAGGAAAGGAAAGGAAAGGAAAGGAAAGGAAAGGAAAGGAAAGGAAAGGAAAGGAAAGGAAAGGAAAGGAAAGGAAAGGAAAGGAAAGGAAAGGAAAGGAAAGGAAAGGAAAGGAAAGGCAGGGAAAGGAAATAACTAACCTTCTAATTCGTTCTTCAAGTGTGTCAGTGGCTGTATCATAACTTTAATACTGTTTTCCATTCGAGAAAAGTTTGCTTTCATCGTTTCTACTCTTCTCAGCAAATCTTCGAAAACTTCTCGTCGTTTTGGTATCGGTAGAGCAGATTCCTCTTGTATTAGGACCGCGATTTCGTCTGGAGACGTAACTGTTGACAACAACATTCGGTTATTACATAAAACTTAGACTTATATTCAATCCCGGGGGGGGGACCCCCTTAGAAAATGGATAGGGGTGCTCGACGGACCTTTTAGGGTCGAAAATAAGACACCCGCGTACCTTTTAGGGTCTCGAACTGGCACCGTACTTTTTAGGGTCAGTTTTCGAACTTAAGATTATACATATTGAAAAATTGTTAAATGTGGACGTACCTTTTAGGGTCAGAAATCAGTATCTGAATTAATTTATGCGTACCTTTTAGGGTCATTTTCAAAACCGTCGTCGAGCATACCAGTATCCATTTACTAAGGAGTCCCCCCCCCCCCCCCCGGGTATTCTATCTTAGAACATAAAATAAATCATTTTCTAACTTAATTCCATTACACTAGAACACATATACATAGGAATTGGCATAGTATCCCGTTTATTGACAATTATTGAAGATCAAGCTAGGGAAAATGTTTACAAGTTAAGCCATAGAGAGATACCTTCGAGTATCTACTGTAACAAACTGACCCTATTTCAAGGTCAAGAATCTCACATTTTTTTGTATGTTTGTCACTCTTCAAAATACTAAATGAGTTTATTCTAAGAATGAGCTTTTGACAAATGTTTTCGTATAGTAAATTGGTGCGAAATGAGCCGCCGAAACAACATTCAACATTCGCTATAAACGTAATGAAAGATGCACATAAATATTGTACAATATTATATAGCAAAGATATATATAACCCCGGAGTAACTAATCGATGAAAATCGATCATCGGAAAGCTAATCGATAAATCGATATTAATCGATAATAATCAACTGATTAGTATCGATTAGTATCGGTAATCGATAAAAATCGATAATCACGAAAAAATCTAGAAATATCGATTAATATCGATTACTTTCGCTAAGTACCAAAAATAAAATCTATCAAAAACACAGTTTTAATTATGCAGCTTTATTTCAGGTTGTTTATTTTTACAATTATTTAGTCTTTGGTTGATATTGGCCATGAATATTAATATATTCAGTCCAAAACGAAAAAGATAAAAAATCGATAGAAATCGATAGAAATCGATAAAATCGATAATCACAGCAAAGCTGAATATCGATTTTTATCGATTTCAGATAATAATCGATTGATTAGTATTGATTAATATCGATTAATATCGATTTTATCGATTAATAGATTTCATCGATTAGTTACTCCGGGATATAACGCACAATCTCATTGGTCAATAAGCGGGCCGTACTTTTTCCGTACGGACCGGAAAAGCGAGAGCAGCTTTGCTTTTTCCTCTTAGAATATCTTTTTTCCCTAAAATTGCTATATAATAAATATCTTATTAATTTCGCTTGCTCGGGCCGTACTGGAAGTTATGGAACCTCGTTTTCCCCCACTTTTTTTCAATTAACTAAGACAGTGAAAAAAAACTCGGTCCATAACTTCCCGTACGGCCCTGGCGCTCGGTTAATAAGATATTAATATTACCGGGAATATTGCTTTGCTCTACAATAAATAAGCTTCGGCAACTGGCAGTTTTATTATTGTTCTGCATATTTTGACGCGACTGCACAAATACATATTGTTCTCTAAGACTTCCTGCCGATTCATTACTATCTCTTCTTCAGAACATTATTTCTTTATTTTTGCACATTGATTTTACAGTTATCTGTTTCAAGCAGTAGCCTCATGCAGTCTTAGACTGCCTATTTTAAAGATAATAATAATAATAATAATAATAATAATAATAATAATAATAATAATAATAATAATAATAATAATAATAATAATAATAATAATAATAATAATAATAATAATAATAATAAAAATAATAATAATAATAATAATAATAATAATAATAATAATAATAATAATAATAATAATAATAATAATAATAATAATAATAATAATAATAATAATAATAATAATAATAATAATAATAATAATAATAATCTTTATTACTTATATAGCGCAAATATCTATATGAGTACACCTATTTCAATTAACGTTATCCATCTGGAATGGTTGATCTGAGACCGATAGGAATTGTGGGAGCTCGTTAAACTGCAAATGCACTATTATAATCACACTTGAATATTAATGTTTACTTCTGAAATACTGTTATCCATAATTCAGCACCATTTATTTATGTCAGTGTGATTAAAACAATGTATTTGGAATTTAATGAGCTCCCACAATTCCTATCGGTCTCAGATCAACCATTCCAGATGGACAACGTTAATTAAAATAGGTGTATAATCAAATGCGATTAGGTTTATACTTTTGAACGTCATTTGACATTTTGTCTATAAATAGGTTTTAGTAACCTAAAATAACTCAGAAATTCCAGAATCCCGCTGTGCGCCACATGCTCTAACTATCATAACATATTGTTTCATTAATAATATCTTGGTATGTAGCAATCATAGTCAGGAAAGAAAATATTAGATATATAAACTCTTTAAAACTTTATAAACTGAAATACATTATGATAGATATAGATAGATAGCTTTATTATAATAACTTCTAGTAGCCCCCGGGCAGGCTGAAATATCAAGTATTTTACAAATTAATATATAAGGAAAATATATATAGATATATCTATATAAAATATCTATAACTATATAATAAGTTTATAAAATCTATTATATTATGATAGAATACCACGGATATGATAGTTTGTAAGAATTTCAAAACGAAGTGATCAAACTCTAAATTAATTTATTATTATTATATTGAAAATAGATTTGTATATCACGGATATGATAGTTTGTAAGTATTTCACTCAAAACGAAGTATCAAACTCTAAATTAATTTATTATTATTATTATATTGAAAATAGATTTGTATATCACGGATATGATAGTTTGTAAGTATTTCACTCAAAACGAAGTATCAAACTCTAAATTAATTTATTATTATTATTATATTGAAAATAGATTTGTATATCACGGATATGATAGTTTGTAAGTATTTCAAAACGAAGTAGAGTAGACGCACTAAATCCGTGACATATAATTAGTACTAATTAGTACTATTTCATAAAAAAATTCTTTGTTTTCTATTGTTTTATTATCACTATTTAGTACTAAAAATTAGTATTTGTTTCACGGATTAAGTGCGTCTACTCTATCGATCAAACTCTAAATTAATTTATTATTATTATCATATTGAAAATAGATTTGTATTATCTACTTATAAAAAAGCTAAGATCTTTAGGACTTTATTATTTACCGTTGTTTTAATCACAAGTCAACAAAAACCCTGCACAATTTACAAGTTTTCTTTTACTAAATAGAATCATTACACATTGCTAAATATATCGATGACAAAGTGTCCTAGTTGATAGACACGCTAAGTGCCCTCTTGACGTATAGTGTCATATATTGACTAGTAAGACGTCATTCCAGTCGAGCATATATAATAGCATATATCAGTAATACGTAGCAACATGTCCCAGGGATTCATTGTAACATATATAGCAATGTTGTACTCTTTAGTATTTACTAGTGTTTCGTGGAAAAAGAGTGCGAACGGGCGATATATATATATATATATATATATATATATATATATATATATATATATAGAATCCAAATAATAAAATAGTAATATTTCTTGACTTTTCTTATTTAGTGGGAAAGAAATTAATCATGCAAGGCCTTAAGTTTGATGTCGCGTTTCAGATGCTTTAGATAGATAGATAGATGCTTTATTAAAATAAATTAAATTGCAGCTAAAGCTGAATTGCGTAAATATAACATATAATAATTATGGTACATTGAATAATAAGATAAAATATGCTTGAATTTATACATATTTACAAATACACATGAGAATATTGATATTCATATAAAACTGTATAAAACTGTATAACTTAATTTGCCTTGTCGTAATTTAATGCCCCTGCTATGAGGAAACTAGTTTTAGCTAGTTTCAAATGTGCAGATTCTAATTGAAATGAGAAAAACTTAGTATTTGACTTCATTTGCATTTCATTTGGCACATGTGAGTTGCGACGTTTGAGCTAGGACTTAAAGAAAAGAAGATCCCGCAAGCTTAACTCGTTCTTTTGTTATTCTAATTTAAATCCTACACTACAGTCGTGTTCAAAATGCTTGGGACATTTGTGCTTATAAAATATCACATCACACTTTAATATTTGCTTATCAAAACCCCTTAAAACAATTCAGTGTTGGTTGCCCTTCACAATGAAAAGACATTTTAGATTGGGAACAGTCAATATTGGTGAGGGGGAATTCACAATGTACAGGCATTTCAGAAAATACTCAGTTCGTAAAAAAAGTTATTTACCTTCGATTTGTATTCTCTGTACTTCATCACATACTGAAAACCAAGACAAAATGTATAATGTTGTTAGCACATCAATTGTTATTATTACTGCTGTTGTTGTCATCGTCATCGTCATCATCTTTATCATTATTATTATCATCATCACAATCATTATCATTATCATCATCATCATCATCAATACGATCATTATCATTATTATTATCATTATCACAATCATTATCATTATCATCAACATCACCATTATCACCATCATCATCATCATCATCACCACAATCATTATCATTATTATTATCATTATCACAATCATTATCATTATCATCATCATCACAATCATTATCATTATTATTATCATTATCACAATCATTATCATTATCATCATCACCACAATCATTATCATTATTATTATCATCACAATCATCATTATCATCAATACGATCATTATCATTATTACCATCATCATCATCATCATCATCACCATCATCATCATTATCATCATCACCATCATCATTATCATCATTATCATCATCATCACCGCCACCACCACCACCAACATCATCATCATCATAATGTTAATCAGCGTCGTTGTTGTCATCAAAAAATAAATGTTCTTAGTATTAACATCGCCACCATCACACCCTTCCAAGTGTTTGTCTTATATTATATAATACAGAGTTAGCAAAACCGTCACGGACTTTACGCAGCCACTGACCCTTGAAACATTATTGTTCCCGGCCTGAGTGCATGCACATCCGCTTCTCATACATTCGGCTAGTGAGCTATGAAAACTAGCTAGCTTCTGGAGAAACATTTAAGTTAGTTATGGTACATTTTTACCCCGAATTACTTGCTTAAAATCATCGATGCAGTCCATACTAGTTTAACCGCTAGTTATCGTACATTTTACTCCAATTGTTTCCTTAGAAACATCGATGCAGTCCACACTAGTTTAACCGCTAGTTATCGTACATTTTTACTCCAACTGTTTCCTTATAAGAAACATCGACGCAACCCACACTAGTTTAACCACTAGTTATCGTACATTTTTACAACAACTGTTTGCTTAGAAACATCGACGCAGTCCACACTAGTTTAACCGCTAGTTATCCTACATTTTACTCAAATTGTCATCGTGCATAAAGCATAAACTTGCATATACAATTCCACTCACCACAACATCTGATCTTCCCGTGCAGTTTGTCAAAGAATCCAGGATGGTGTGCCCGCAGTGCGTGAATCATATACCAAAGTCCATGCGGCCCTCTTTTTACCAAGACATCCACAAGTGCGATAACTTTCTTGATCGTATTACTGTTGATACAGCCATTGGTAATCTCCTCACAGTCAGTGATATCTAAGACTTGCAGTGATCGTAGTAGAGCTAAAATCTCGTCTAGCTCGTTGGAGCTTATTAGTTTAGTCCATGTAAATAAATATTGGTCTAGATTGTTTGGTTTCTGGGATTCTATTAGTACTTTGCTTAGCTGGTTGCTCGGTTGGTTGTTGGATACAAGGAAAGCGAAGCAGTCTTGAGCAGTGGTGTGTATCTCGTCAGGTGGCTCTTTATCCATCATTTAAAACTGCCACAAAAATTGTCATCATTCTTAGTACAATTATATATATTTTATCTATATGCATCTTGTTATTCAGTAAATGTTTGTAGGTTAATTATAAGTTGATACTTATTTTAAAATGGAAACTAGCGAGTAAACTAGTATAGGCTGCGTCGGTGTTTGATATAAACGATAGGTAATAGAATGAAATTTGTAACACCGTAAAAAATGTTAACTTAACTTTACTTAAATGGAAACTAGCGAGTAAACTAGTATAGGCTGCGTCGGTGTTTGATATAAACGATAGGTAATAGAATAAAATTTGTAACACCGTAAAAAATGTTGACTTAACTTTACTTAAATGGAAACTAGCGAGTAAACTAGTATAGGCTGCATTGGTGTTTGATATAAACGATAGGTACGTAATAGAATGAAATTTGTAACACCGTTAAAAAGGTTAACTTAACTTTACTTAAATGGAAACTAGCGAGTAAACTAGTATAGGCTGCATTGGTGTTTGATATAAACGATAGGTACGTAATAGAATGAAATTTGTAACACCGTTAAAAAGGTTAACTTAACTTTACTTAAATGGAAACTAGCGAGTAAACTAGTATAGGCTGCATTGGTGTTTGATATAAACGATAGGTACGTAATAGAATGAAATTTGTAACACCGTTAAAAAGGTTAACTTAACTTTACTTAAATGGAAACTAGCGAGTAAATTAGTATAGGCTGCGTCGGTGTTTGATATAAACGATAGGTATTAAATAGAATGAAATTTGAAACACCGTAAAATTAAAAATCTTGACTTAACTTTACTGACGTTTCGAGCTTTAGTCCTTATATAGTTTCATCGTAAAATCAACACAGTTCGATGAAACGCGTATTTTAAGAGTACCTTTTTATTAGCATCAATTATTGTTATGCGCAATTGAAAATTTCCTATGGATAATTGCACAACAGGAATCTAATAAATTATTATTAGTTGCATGCTTTGTTAGCGTAAATCTTTCAACATTGAAGTAAAATCAAAATAGTTACTAACTAAAACCTCTTATTCCTTATTTTGTAGATATTGTAACTATCAAAGACAATTGCAAGTACGCGGTAAAGCTCTAGCAAGGTATTGTTTCTCTTTGAATTTCATGTTTCTAGATGGGTGATTTTACTTCGCCCGTGTAATAAAAATCCGAAGAAAAAATACTAAAAGAAAACTATGCGTTTAGAGTCTACTACTAACTATTTCATTGACTACA
>OX459101.1:18914315-19101815 GCA_949775045.1 Metridium senile | reverse complement strand
AATTAGGGAGACTCAGACTCACTACCTCTACTACGTTAAATATTTTGGTAGACAACTCTGCTCACAAAGAAGTTAAAAATATGAATAGAAGAAGTTGATTTTTGCTGGAGAGGAAAACCGGATAACAGTCGGCGGAGAAAAACCCTTGTGGCATGAGAGAGAACAACAAATCAGGCGCGCAGTAACCACTACAACTCCTTTGCCTATTTTAATAGTCTCCTTCCCAGTTCCCTGCGCCATCTTAAAAAGTAGCTGGGTCTTTGCATCGAAGCGAGACGAACGTTGCTTATTGTGGTCATATCATCCATGTGCGAGTGTGCATGTGTATGTGCGCATGTGTATGTGCGCAAGTGTTTTTCTGATTATTACTAATTATTATTATTATTATGATCTCGTTTATTTTAACTTTGACTTGTTTACAAGTGTATGTCTTGTGTGAAACTGCGGAATGAATTCTAAGCAATTCCCTAGTAATTTTAACTAGAAAATTATTATTATCATTATTATCATCATCATCATCATCATCATCATCATCATCATCATCATTATTATTATTATTAAATACGTATAAACCTATTTTTAAAAAGGTTGAACTGTAAATAATGAATACCAAAAATAGCAAGACCGAAATGCATTAATAGTGCGTACTGCGCCATCTTGAAAGGTATCCGGGCCTTTTCATCGAAGCGAGACGAACGTTGAGCGTCCAGTAATAGAATACTTTTAACATCTTGCGGGACAATTATTTACGTGTCTCTATCATTGCAAGCTCAACGTTCGTCTCGCTTTGATGCAAAGGCCCGGCTACCTTTCAAGATGGCGCAGGGAACTGTGAAGGGGTCCACTATTGTGAAGGGGACTATTTATTTATTTATTTATCTATTTTATTGTGTCTATTTATTTACCTTAAGTTCTTCGTTCTCTCGTGTCAGGTCTACGGGTCCCTCGGAGCTAGCAAAAGCATTAATACTGCGCATGCTCAAAGCAGTGCCCTTAATGGAGGCGAGTTTACCACTAGTGTCGATGACATCCCCTCGTCCACGTAGAATCCTAAAAACCTAAACGTTTACACAATCATTAGTCCAAAGGTTTTCCATGGCTTTGCCACAGGCAGCCCAAATACCAGATTATCTCGCTTCGAAGCGCGCAAAGGATTGCTTGTCAAAACGAACAGTTCTAAAATCGCGCCTCGAGATAAGCATCCTCGGGAACCCAGGGGTAATCTTCTGTCGCTCGTTTCTCGCTCCCAGAAAAAATACCCATGGGAACGTAGTCTGCTGAAGCTTGTTCCGGAAGTGAAAATTCAGCTATTTCCTGATTTTTCCTGACTATTATCTAACGACTGCCTTTGAATGGTTATCTTGATTTTCATTGGTCTACCTCCTGAGGTCCACCAATCAGGGAAGAACTGAATTTTGACTTTTGACTCTGAATTTTGAATTTTGACGGAACAGGCTCCAACAGACTACGTTCCAGGGGTATTTTTTCTGGAAGCGAGAAACGAGCGATAATGCTGTATCATGTGCCGAGAGCCATATTGAAAATAAGTTTTTTGTTATATTTGACTAAAGCGCGCGGGTGGGCTTCCTGTGGTGGTTGGCTTGTCGTACGGAATCGCGAGTCGCACGAGACTTTCACACGCAGAACAGTAATCGAAGAAAGTTATTTTCGTAAAGTAGAGTATATTCGTTGTACTTTCTACTCTTTGTGACACTATATCAGTACGTGTTCGACAAAATCGCGAGAGAAAAGCCACAGGAATCCCATCTTCACATTTAAGAATTACTTACTTCTCTCTGTTAGATGACATATTCGATGTTGACTCAAACTGCACTTGGTCACTGGTTCGCCAGTGTCCTTGTCACAAATGATTTTGTGACATATTATTATTGATATATTTTTATTCATAATTTAGCTAGTCTTTTAAACAGTAATTATCTTTTCACTTTACACGTAATTTTCTGTTATTTTCTGTATTATATAAGGCGGGAGACGCCTTGCATGGGACTTAGAGTCCCGTTCGCGCTTTCCCCTTTGGGTGATCCAAATTTTTCGTGTTGTAAATTTTCTTTTAACTTGTACGTAGTAGTTATCACTCAATAAAGTTGTTGAAAAAAAAAAGAAAAAATCTTCGCGCATTCAAACAAATTTACCACAGGAACCCCACCCGCGCGCATTCAAACAAATATACCACAGGAAACCCACCCGCGCGCATTCAAAACAAATATACCACAGGAATCCTACACGCGCGCAGAAATAATTTGTTTTCCTGATAAGGCGCACGAAAAAAAAAAAATTTTTCAGCTTTAAAAAATTCCTAACGTATTGACTAATTGGGCTGCCTGTGGCTTTGCGCTAAGTAGTTGTGTGTATGAACATCATTGATAATAAATAAATGGATAGCATGTTTTTATCATTCATGATGAATATTGACAAATCGAACTTTGCTAGTTATAATTTTATTCAATTGTTTTTCCTTGGGTTTGATTGGTCGAAATATCTGGATTGTTAACCAGAGAAAACAGACGCCTGGTCTATCTCTCCTCTCAAAGTATCCTTTGAGTTAGCTGCTGATAAACACACTTGAGCAAATGTTTTTTCTTGTAGCATTTCTTACAGGTTTCTCCATAGGCACTGACTTACTGGATTGTGAGAAATATAGAATTGTTAAGACCGATTTACACGGCACAACTTTTGCCTAGAACTATCGAATGCAACTTGCTTACAACTTGATTTACACGGCACAACTTTGGTGCTAACAATAGTATAATCTGACTTAAGTCAAGTTGTAAGCGATTTGCATGCTACAGTTGTAGGCAAAAGTTGTGCCGTGTAAATCGGCCTTTACAATTTTCAATTTAAAAAAAATCGGTAACCAGAGGACAAATAAACGCTTCAACGTTCGTCTCCCTTTGATGCAAAGGCCCGGCTACCTTTCAAAATGGCGTAGGGAACTGTGAAGGGGACTATTGGAAAAGCCTAAATGCCTCTAATATATTTATAAATGCTTGCAAGTGTCATAATTTACATCTGCTTTTAAAATTATATTACCTTTGGAATAAAGACTAATCCGATGAGAAGAGAGACGGTTAGTTGAACGCGGAAAAACTCCATGAGATAGTTCATATCTGGACCAGCAACATCATTAAGAAACACCCTGAAAATAGAATAGACAATATCTTTAACATTGTCAACCAACAAAAGACATTAATACTAAAATAAATGTCACGTGACTCCTCATTATCTCGCTCTAAATGCTCGATAGAGTACAAATATTAGAGTGAAGACATTTAACCCGTGAAACACAATTAAATAGTCAAGGTGTAATAGTCAAATAGACACAAAAGAAAACAATGGAATTAGAGACTGCTAAGGTGTATTAGTCTAATATCTATTTCACTCTACCCGTGAAACAAGTAGTACTAATTAGTGCTAATTAAACAATAGAAAACAATAAAATTAGCATAAATATCACTATTTAGTAATATTTATGTTTCACGCTTTTAATATTTGTACTCAACGTCATAAGACGACTTGTCCGTCATAAGACGATTTGTCCGTCATAAGACGATCTGTCTGTCATAAGACGATTTGTCTGTCATAAGACGATCTGTCCGTCATAAGACGATTTGTCCGTCATAAGACGATTTGTCTGTCATAAGACGATCTGTCCGTCATAAGACGACTTGTCAGTCATAAGACGATCTGTCCGTCTGCTATCGTGTGAAAACGGCAAATGATATAGCACCATCACCCCTATCACCACTACTAACAGCAACAACAACAACAATGACAATAGCAATATAACATGTCTGACAATGACAGTAACAATACATCATAACAATGACAATAACTGGGACGGACTACTATTTAGGGCGCACACTGCAGCCACGCGGCTTACAATCATGAGGGGTTAGTATATGTAATGTAATGTGTGCTTATATAGCGCATTTCACATCGTCTCAATGCGCTTTACAATAAACTATATGTACAGACCGCTATATTTAAGGCGCACACTGCAGCCACGCGGCTTACAATCATGAGGGGTTAGTATGTAATGTAATGTGTGCTTATATAGCGCATTTCACATCGTCACAATGCGCTTTACAATAAACTATATGTACAGACCGCTATATTTAAGGCGCACACTGCAGCCACGCGGCTTACAATCATGAGGGGTTAGTATGTAATGTAATGTGTGCTTTTATAGCGCATTTCACATCGTCACAATGCGCTTTACAATAAACTATATATTTAAGGCGCACACTGCAGCCACGCGGCTTACAATCATGAGGGGTTAGTATGTAATGTGTGCATATATAGTGCATTTCACATCGTCTCAATGCTCTTTATAATTAACTATATGTACGGACCGCTATTCAAGGTGCACACTGCAGCCACGCGGCTTACAATCATGAGGGGTAGTATGTAGTGTAATGTGCTAGCTTATATAGCGTATTTCACATCGTCACAATGCGCTTTACAATAAACTATATATTCAAGGCGCACACTGCAGCCACGCGGCTTACAATCATGAGGGGTTAGTATGTAGTGTAATGTGCTAGCTTATATAGCGTATTTCACATCGTCACAGTGCGCTTTACAATAAACTATATATGCAGAGATCGCTATTTAAGGCGCACACTGCATCCACGTGCCTTACAATCATGAGGGGTTAGTATGTAATATAATGTGTGCTTATATAGCGCATTTCACATCGTCACAGTGCGCTTTACAATAAACTATATATGCAGAGATCGCTATTTAAGGCGCACACTGCATCCACGTGCCTTACAATCATGAGGGGTTAGTATGTAATATAATGTGTGCTTATATAGCGCATTTCACATCGTCTCAATGCGCTTTACAATAAACTATATGTACGGACCGCTATTTAAGGCGCACACTGCATCCACGTGACTTACAATCATGAGGGATTAGTATGTAATGTAACTTGTTCGAGAAAGCAAGGGTTTCGGGAATTTAACGATAGTAATTTACTGGGTTTGTTCCAAGGGAAATAAGTTTATGTTTAATTCTACGAAGTCCTTTTTATATGAATTTTTTTTTTTTATCCTCAAGCAATTTCAGCTCCAGTAACACTTCACAGTAGCTCTTTACTGGCTCCAGTAAAAGAAGAACTATTATATACATTTTTCTTTGCTATTTTTGGAGTTCAAAATTAGTCGTCAGAATTAGTCATCGATTTTGTTATTCATCTAATTTGAAAGTGTCAGAAAACACATGGCTCTGCCAGTATAAAAGACTAATTTAATTACATATGCAGTTGGAAATTTGAATTTCTCCCGACAACACTGCAAAAAGACGTCAATACTTGGCCTGTATATTAAAAAAAACTACTAGCTCATGCGCAATGAGCTAAACAGTATAATTTCATTCTCTCATGTTTTGTATTTAAAATGATCACCGAAGCAACAACTTTTCATTAATAGTAGAAAATATTTTAAGATAGTATAATTTACGACTGTTTTTTGGGGGCGATTTTTCAGAGGGTACTGTATTGGTTTCTAAAATATAGTGGGTTTGTTGAATTGCACATATGTTATTGAATCGAGACGGGCATTTTGCCCAGTGCAAAATTTAATCAACATATTGATCCAAATGACAAAATATCTAAAAAGACGAAGGTAATTAAATATACAAACAAAATTGACATTTGGGTACATTTTTGAAGGAAAAAAAAAGGGGGGAAAAGATGAAATTGAAATCAACTGAATTTATAAATAAAATTACAATTTATTGGTATTCTTAATCACCTATATACGAGCTCTACCTATCTAGATTAACCTATTAGACTATTATTAATCATATTGCGATATCATTAATTCTTTAATACATATATATGATTCTACGGTATCAAGTGTTTAGCGCGAAGCGACTAATTTATTCTCCAATCAATGAAGTTTATATTCAGATTTAGGTCAGTTGTAAGAGTTATTGCTAAATAACTAAATTCTCTGTGTTTTTATATAAATAGAATAAAAATTCGATGTGTTTTTGAGCGATTTTCAAAGCGACCTCACTACTGCAGAATAACAAGAGGTTGAAAATGCTAATCACACAAGAATTATGACGTCATAAGAATATTAGACAAACCGTCCTTCTTGCTTGAAAGCACGAATTCACAATTTCAAAGAATAAACCCCGAAAATCTTCCACAATTTGAAAATAGTACTATTTAAAGTTAGTTAGGAAGCTAGTGAGGATGATTTGTCAAATTCGAGGTTTATTTTATCGTAGCACAACACACCTATTTCGGTAATACAACCATCAATGTTGTAGTACTCTGATAATTCTGTATAAATATATCGTTCAGTACATTTTAAAATGGCGAAGAGCTCTCCTTTTTCTGACTTGAATTGAAGTTTTAAGTGAGCATATTCTAGGCCATAGTTCTCGACTGAATATCATATCGAACCAAATGAGCTACGAGCTCAGTTCCCGGTGGCTCGTTGAATATTCATGAAAGCTTTGTCGTATTTACATCAAGATTTTTAGCGTTAGAGTTCGATTCAACCAGGTTTTTTCTCGTCCAAATAGCAGAGTTATATTTCGTCTTTAAAGCCAGAAGTTGGAGTCTTTAAGGGTGAATTTTGTGGCGTTAGTTTTAAACCAAGATAAAAAGGTTTCATTAAAAGGCACACTTCAAGTTATGACCGTATTCGAGCTATCACCGCTCCATAATTTCATTGTAAACACAAGGTTTTAAAGCCATATTTTGGGCTTTGAATTCAGTGTTTTTCTCCGCCTTTTTTGGTTAAATTCCTCTAATACTCGCTCCAATTGAACAATGTTAGTATGAGGTAATCTCCATTATATACCATGTGTTCAATTCAACCCGTATTTTCTCGGCGGCAAACAGCAGTGAACAGTTCGTCTACACTCATGATTTCACTCGTTCGCGCGTTCGCCAAAACCGCCGTTTTCTTGTCACAAATTCGACTTTAAACAGCCGATAGAGCAGTCGAAAGAAGAGATTTTGATCTCGGCTAGTGAAGCGCTGCCATATTTCTCTCTCCAGTGGCCTATCGTGCCCTTACCACTCGAAGGCAAGCGCCTTTCTTCCTATGAAGGCGCTTGAATTGCCAAAGATACATCCCTTCGAAGCCACAACCACCAGCAAAATTCTAAGCAGTCCAGTGAGCGAACAGCAAATTTTCAGCAATCTTCCCAAGTCGTAATTTACTTCACGTTCGATTCGACCGGTTGATTACTACTCGTGGATTTGAATTGTGCCGAATTCGAAGTAGGATTTATATTTTTCGGATTTTCTAAAGCTAGCATTATATCATGATGCACGGCAATGTTTTTCTTACAATCCGTCGTCGCTGTTTCGAAGTCCTTGAGTTCGCCGATTTCTTGCAGGAGTTTGAGCGTCTCATCATTTACCATTTGAATCGTAGTCTTTAGGTTGGGTTTAGTTCTATCAGTATTATTCGCCGCATTTCTTTTGGAGTCTTCATTACAACATTCGGTCCTTGTTGAAGGTTCGTCTGTCACTGAACCTCCAGGTGTACGGCTTCGTGAAGGTATACATCCCATCACTTCTAGTTTAATCCATTCAAGCATCTAAAAAAACGACAACATTTATAAATGAAGCGACCGTGTACTGGAAACATACTACCAATGTATACATTAAAATTTTAATAATTAATCGCATATTGATGACGTCAATGAGTCACATATCTTGCGAGTGCTATTTATAGCTGGTAGCAAACCGCGTTTGAAAATACGTCACGCAAAGAGGTTGAGAAAATGCTATACAGTTCGACTAGTTCGCTTACTCTAGATCGATGACTCAGTTCGTGATAATATTTGGGGTTTGTTTGTTTTGGGGCTGATTTGGCGTAGACAAAGAAGAGCATTTGTAAATATGAAACGGACTTTACGAACAATAGGGATAACGTTGATCAAACATTTCACAGAGAGATGCATAATTACAATAACAGGAATAATTTTAACTAGAGGAGATTTAGTCTTTCGTTTCGTTTGAAAGTTGATCGAAAAACGTGATTTTGAAATACTAAAGAACGTCTTTTTAATAATTATGAATAAATCGAATAGTAAACTTGGATATAAATGTACAAAAAACGAAGTAAATTGAATCAATTTTCTAAATTTTTCTTTCGGAAAAGTTCCGATTCAAAACTATCAATTTGACAGACACGTGCGATTTTGAAGTCATTGAAAAATTACGTTTTTAAAAACAACTTACAAATAATATCCCAAATCCTTTATAATAATAACATATTCTTAAAGTTTTCGTTCAAATTTGGCAAACATATTTGTTGAGATAATATTAATAAAGCCAGTATTTTTCTAATTCATTCATATATTAGTTTAAATAACATGTCTCTTTTACCTGCACTAACCTGGCCATTCTGTGAAAAACGCGGTGATCTGATCTTCAACCAAAAATCAAAAAAAAAAGACACTTAAAAATCGCGGAGCGAAATGAAGTTGCTTGATACAACGAAGATAAAATACAGCAATGAACTGTTTCGCGGTCTAACCCAAAGTGCCCTTTAAACGACGAGGAATGAGGCTAGGCTATTTCTCCCATGACGTATTCTCGCCTGCTTGCGAAATCCACTCCATCCAGACAAATCCGACAAGGCCAATGACGTCATAGAACAGCCACCAAACGGAAAACATCACGAACTTGCAATGACGTCATCAGTCGTGATGTAAGTAGTCGAAGGATGTCACGTTTGAATGGGTCATTCCCGTGCCAATAAAACTTCGCTTTGAAGTAGAATTTCAATATATTATGAAGCAAATTCGTTTTCGTAATTGTAGAACTCGCGCAAGGTTTCGTGGGAGATAAGTTATATGCCCTAATATGGCGTTGGTATCGAATTGTCGAGTGATTATCGGTCACGTCATGTTTTAGTTATTATACTACGCTGATGGCAGTGTACTTATAGTTAATGGGCGAACGGTGGGCATTGGGGTTAATTTGATTAATAGCGATAGAAGATAACAACTTATAAACAATGAATAGGAAAGAAACAATTGATAGATAAACAACAAATAAACGAAAATACATACAAACACTGAAACGAAAATACATACAAAAAAATAAACGAACAGACAGACAGACAAACAGACAAACGAACAAACGAACAAACAAACAAACAAACAAATAAACAAAAATACAAACAAACAAACAAACGAACAAACAAACAAAAACCGACAAACAAACAAACAAACAAACTGAACAGACAAACAAACAAACAGAGAAACAAACAAACAAACAAACAAACAGACAAACAAACAAAACGAACGAACAAACAAACAAACGAACAAACAAACAAACGAACAAACAAACAAACAAACGAACAAACAAACAAACAAACGAACAAACAAACAGACAAACAAACAAACAAACAAACAAACAAACGAACAAACAAACAGACAAACGAACAAACAAACTTCGAGTTAAAAAGAAATGTTTCAGAGCTTCCAAAATTTGCATTGTGGCCAGTATAGACAGCAAACTATAATACACACCAGGGGCGGATCCAGGATTTTACAAAGGGGGGTGGCTAACTCCAAAATCAATTAAAATGATAGGTCTAGGGTTGCGGACAACTCTTTATGTCTAGGCAATGCAAAATTCATATCATACATTTATAAAAATAATACATTAAAAAAAATAATTTGTAAAAATAACTCGATATCTCGGACTTTTCCCAGCCCTTGAATGTCTGTAAATAGAGGTTCCACTGCACCTATTTAAAAAGGTGAAGGAACCGAAAAGGATACACAAATATGGATTGGCACGTAACTGCAATCCGAAATAAACACCGGCGAGGTTCAAAGTAAGCAGATTAGAACGATCATTTATGTCCCGAGATCAATTAAGACTTGCCTTTTCGAATTGACAGTTACTTATTACTTATCACCTAAATAAATTAAGCAGTTTCGAAAACAAATATAGCGGAATTTCAAACAGAGAAAAGTACAAACCTTACAACATTAGGTATGCAAGAGAGAGGGTGCTATCATTTTCCTTGGGTGATTCTTTATAAATGCCTCGCAAACCTGTTCTCTACTAATGGGGATGACATGCCCATGCATGGCAATAACGGCTAAGTCAGATAATCTTTGCGTTGTCATCGTGATTCTTAGCCATGTGTGCACTCGCCTTACACAGGAGAATGAGCGTTCAGCCTCCGTGCTACCAATTGGCAAAACAGCAAGAATTTTCAAAAGTTATCTGATGTTAGGAAAGAACATGTTATCAGCATGCTTTGACAAAAGTGATGTCACAGATGTTTCCTCTATGGCCTGGCGCTTGCAGTGATTGGTCCAGCGAGACAGCTCACTTTCAAAGGCCGATGAAACTGGCAGCAAGTGATCCCACTTCTATTGCAGGACGTTGGCAAGTTCATATATGGCTTCTGATGACTTTGTGACGATTATTGTGGGGACGAGAGCACAGAGCTCGTAATGCGCTCGCTTTTCCTTGCTGTTTTTTCGGATGAACGCTGCTACCATGTACTACAGGCTCTCATGACAACTGAGATTTACGAGAATAATAATAAAGTATTGATTCCGATCAAAATAAAACTAATTATTTAAAATTATTAAATTATTCAAGTTAACTCTTTGACTATTTTTATACAATGGGACATATTCATATTTTTTTCTTTTATTTACTGATTATAATCAACTAATCATTTTTCCTGTTTTAAATCCTGCAAAGAGGGGGGTGGCTAGCCACCCAATCCACCCCCCCTGGATCCGCCCCTGCACACACTATAACATAAGCTGTATCCAGCGAGGTCGTCCTTATCATGTAGTGGTTGACACATCGAACTAGAAAGCCGAAACCGTGGGGTTCAATTCCCGCCAAGGTCATATGATATTTTTCGATTTCAATTCACTATAACATGAGTCACTCAGTGCTCTAAAGTAATCATTACTCAGTATTCTATTAAGTGACGCGCTCAATAAACAAGCATGCATCATCGGGCTTTCCGATCTCAAGCCGCTCATGGCTCCACAGGGTTGCCACTGGTAACACAGCAGTCAAACGACTACGCATGCGTGACAAACATTTCACAGCGGTTAATTTACCATTGTAAACATTAGGAATTTCGTACTACAGTGTTTGAAGTTGATTTATAAGAAATTCCCTGAATATATAAGCTTGAAGTTTCGTCTACATAACCTTTGTTATAGAGTGCTAACACTATATCCATGAAACAAAATTAAATTGTTAGTGTTTAATAGTTCTTATGTAGTGACTATTAGTTACTATCAAAGACAAGTAAAGTTGTAATGAGGTATTGTTTCCTTTTATATTTGATGTTTCTGGTTGAGTGATATTGACTAAATAGTCACTAAATAAAAACTATTAGTTAGTAACTATTTTGTTTTTATTTCATGGTTTTAGTGTTTTCGCTCTATTGTAAAGCTAACATTAATTTAAACTTTTGTATTTTTGTTTATATTTTGAAAAAAAGCGATGTTTACTCCATATTGTTTTATAGAGTCTCAGTAAATTAGTCAGAGTTAAGACAAAACCTGTGGTATTCTTATTTTTTTTTTTTTTGATACATGTATGTAGTCTTTGTCAATCGAAAATCGTTATTTCTGGTCATAGGTTTTTATAAGAGTCTGTACCGAATGTCAGATTCGTGTGCTGGATCATTTTACTTGTCTTTTCGCGCATGCGTGGTCGTTTGACCGTGGTGTTGCCCCTGGGTTTTAGACGATGAGAACTACGTGTAAGCGATTAATGACACTTAGCAATTATTGCAATGATATCAATGTCACGTCGTAGTAGTTTTTATTCCTGTCTATATGTCCCCCATTATTTGTGTCACGTATCTGCCGTGTTTTGACTTGTTAAGAATGTTGCTATAGTAACCGAAGTTCTAATTCATGTTTTTCATTTTACCCAGTTTTGCGTATTCTATTAAAACTTGTAATTCTGCTTTCTTTCATAATCATTGTTTGTTTGTGTTTTTTGTTCCTTAATATATCATATTAAATTTGATCATTGGTTCATCTAATTACCCAATCATCTTTTTATTCATTCATTCACTCAACCATCCATTCATTTATCCATCCATCCATTCAACCATTCATTCAACCATTTATTCATTCAATCATCCATCTATTCATTCATTCATTCATTCATCCATTCAACCATTCATTCAACCATTCATTCATTCAACCATTCATTCATCAATCTATCCATTCATTTATTCAATCAATCATTCATTCATCCATTCATTCTCTCTGCCTGTCTTTTTTAATTTACGATATATTGCAGGAATTTCCTTTCGTCTATCTCGCTACTTTACATAACCGAGTGTTACTTTAAATGCCGAGTTTATCGATTGTACTTTTCTACTCATTTCTTCTTAACTATTTCATGAATGATGACCATCGATGACGATCGATTTGTTGTCGCCGTCTACGCCGCTATCACGGCTATCTACAGTTTAAACAACTATTCACGCATATTGTCTCATCTGAAAGCATACAATAACAATTACGAATACAAATAAGCACTCAAAGCAAAGTGAAAACAAATAGTCTTTATAAAAAAAACCTCCTGATTATGATGATGTCATATGTGTCATGTAACAAAACACCATGTAACGCAATGTCAATTATGTCACGCTTCCATGACGTCATACCAAACCAACCATCATGAAACAAACCACCCTTATTAGGCATGATGTTTTATTTGCCTGACTTGTCAAAGTCCAGGTGCAATGAAAGAGAAACAACGACGCCAATATGACTTTAATCGAAAACGGTCACAGTACTAGTTGAGAAGAAGACTTGCCGTGTAACGCAATGTTAGCTATGTCACGTAACCAAAATCTTTTCAGACTCCGAAGTGAAGGGCTAAAGCTCGAAACGTCAGTTTAAGTTAACATTTTTTACGGTGTTACAAATTTCATTATATTACCTATCGTTTATATCAAACACCGACGCAGCCTATACTAGTTTACTCGCTAGTTCCCATGTTCATGACGTCATACAAATTAGATTGTGTAACGCGACGCATGTAACGCAACATCAACGTGTCACGGTGATGTAAGGTACATAATATCCATGAGTGATGACGTCATAAGTAACGTTTAACGCAATTGATGTAACGCAAACACGTCACGCAACAATTTAAGGAACTTGTGTCACGCAAGAAACTCCATGTTATGCAGTTGTAACGCATTGTCATCATTTTTATGTAATAGTAAATCAAATATAAGGCTACTATCAGCAATGACGTCACCTCTGTCACGTAGCTGTAACGCAACGTTACGTAGGTCACGCAATGTCTATGTATCGTAACATAATACTCACATAATACTCATCACAAGTGGGATGTTTGAACGAAATTTGGGATATTTTCTTTATAAATGCTTGTGATAAGAGATGACGTCATACCCTTATCACTTAACTTCACACATCTTGCGTTACGTCGAACAAGTCACGTAACAATTTTATTGTCACGTAATGTTACAAATGTCACGCATCAATACTAGTCACGCAATATCGTGGTACCTGCCAGACAAGCAACCACAGGTTTCAACACACCACAAATTGAACGTGTACTTTTCAACCAAGCGGCAACGATCATGTTTGCTTTAATATGTCGCATTTCGCAGTTAAAACTATTTTAAAACTATTTTACAACCATATCACTCCCCGTCGGGGCTCTTCCGTGAGGTTCACTCACACTCACTAACACTTAATTCCAATATTTACAACACATAACTCTGCTCACATGTTGATTTTGGCGGAAGGAAAACCGGATAACCCGGAGAAAAACCCTCGTGGCATGAGAGAGAACAACACATCAAACAAACTCTATTCACTTGTCGCCCGAGCCGGGAATCGAACCCAGGTTACAGTGATGAAAGGCCTGCAGCGCTCTCACCGCTAGGCCACTCATGCCACAGTTAAATCCATGTAGAATAACATCAGTAAAAGACCGGCAGAGTCATTCTTCTACTGTTCTTAACGATATGGCAGCGCCATCTTGAAAAGCGAGCACCAAGTTGCTATATATTATACACCTATTTCAAACAAGGTTGACGGAGTACACTTACCTAATAATTGTTATTTTAGAAATATTATTTATATCATTTGTAACAATGACTGAGAATGAATAAATTGATTGATTGATTGAACGGTGACTGGCGAACAGCAATTGGACGCCAGAAAGGAATTGTGGCTACACATACAACATATCCTAGTGTTTTTCTGGATTGCTAAGCACAGTTTCTTTACTATATGGGGCTGGCGTTATGCCGTAAAAAATCGTTTTCTGTCACCAAAGATTCATAAATAATCAATGTTAAAGACCCACCGTCTCCTTCGGTCGTGCAATCGTCGTTCGCAATTCACCGTTCTCTCCGTCAACATTTTTTTTAAATGTTAAAACTGTCATAACTCAGCTGCTTTTTGACCGAGTTTTGCCGAATTTGCTGTGTGAACGTCTTTTTGATTGTCTATCGAAATTCGATACCGACAAAATGAATGTCGATGATGTCATCACCGGTTCAGAATACTAATAATTAGTCATGAAATTGATGTAGCCAAAGCATTCTGGTACTGGCTGTATATAACGCCATAATGAATGCAAATGGCCATTTTTATGATTTTATTACATAATAGTAAGCCGTGCGTGACCGATTATTCTAGACATATACTAGTTCCTGTTCATGAACCAGTGATTACTTTCGTCATCAGGCGCAGTTTATTCATCCATAAACCAGACATGACTAGAACTTGGGAAAAATGTTTTAGAACGCAAACACTATACCTATGAAATAGAAACAAATTGCTACTATGGAATAGAGTGCATGTATGAACACTATATCCATGAAATAGAAACAAATTGCTACTATGGAATAGAGTGCAAACACTGTATCCATGAAATAGAATCAAATTGCTACTGTGGAATAAGCACAAACACTGTATCCATGAAATAGAATCAAATTGCTACTGTGGAATAGAGCACAAACACTGTATCCATGAAATAGAATCAAATTGCTACTGTGGAATAGAGCGCAAACACTATATCCATGAAATAGAATCAAATTGCTGCTGTGGAATAGAGCGCAAACACTATATCCATGAAATAGAATCAAATTGCTACTGTAGAATAGAGCACAAACACTATATCCATGAAATAGAACCAAATTGCTACTGTGGAATAGAGCACAAACACTATATCCATGAAATAGAACCAAATTGCTGCTGTGGAATAGAGCGCAAACACTATATCCATGAAATAGAATCAAATTGCTACTGTAGAATAGAGCACAAACACTATATCCATGAAATAGAACCAAATTGCTACTGTGGAATAGAGCACAAACACTATATCCATGCAATAGAATCAAATTGCTACTGTAGAATAGAGCACAAACACTATATCCATGAAATAGAACCAAATTGCTACTGTGGAATAGAGCACAAACACTATA
This sequence comes from Metridium senile, assembly GCA_949775045.1. NCBI lineage: Eukaryota > Metazoa > Cnidaria > Anthozoa > Actiniaria > Metridiidae > Metridium > Metridium senile. The sequence goes on along the minus strand of OX459101.1, from coordinate 19,086,330 downwards.
TCCATGAAATAGAATCAAATTGCTACTGTGGAATAGAGCGCAAACACTATATCCATGAAATAGAATCAAATTGCTACTGTGGAATAGAGCACAAACACTATATCCATGAAATAGAACCAAATTGCTACTGTGGAATAGAGCACAAACACTATATCCATGAAATAGAATCAAATTGCTGCTGTGGAATAGAGCGCAAACACTATATCCATGAAATAGAATCAAATTGCTGCTGTGGAATAGAGCGCAAACACTATATCCATGAAATAGAATCAAATTGCTACTGTGGAATAGAGCGCAAACACTATATCCATGAAATATAATCAAATTGCTACTGTGGAATAGAGCGCAAACACTATATCCATGAAATAGAATCAAATTGCTACTGTGGAATAGAGCGCAAACACTATATCCATGAAATAGAATCAAATTGCTACTGTGTATATATAGTCATATTTAGTAACTATAAGTAATTATCAAATACAAGTACAGTTGTAACACAGCATGAAAAGTCGCATTTACAGAGCTTTACGAAACGCGTTTTTATGCGTAAAGTTCTCAAAAAATATACGCACCATTACGCGTGTCTGTAAAGATGGCGTTTAGATCGTGAGGACGCGTTAAGCGACGTTTTTAAACGTAAAGTGTTAAAAAATATACGCGCCTTAACGCGTGTCTGTAAAGGTAGCGTTAAGATCGTAGAGACGTGTAAATGCCGTTTCTAACCGTAAAGTTAAAAAAAAAAAGATTAATCCACAGTAAACACACTTTATTGGATAAAAGTTATTCACTATCTACTGAAATATACTTTGAATATAAATCACAAAAGAGCAAAGTGCAAGTAAAATCAAATTGTATATGTTACAACATATCAAAGCTCGTGTATTAACGTTAACGATAAGATGTAGACATTATCACTTTGGCGATATTAATATATTATATGTATCTTGAAACGCGAATTGATGTATTCGTACTTATTTCAACGAACATTGTCATTCTACTGTCCTTAGTGATTCAGATTCTTTTTACAATTACTATAAGATTATTATATTATATTATACAGTGTAACAGTGTATAAGTTACTTCTCTTATTTCTTTAGAAACCAATTCTAGAGTTTTTTGTTTTGTTTCAAATTCAATAGACAGCTTTATAAAAAGCAATTAACTACTCTATCTTACTATTTGTGGGCTAGATCAATCTATCAATAGGATATCAGTATTTTGTAGTCGAAAGTCCATTGACCAATCACACGCGAGTATTCCAGATTGTGCCAAATTTGAATAATCACGTCACGCTCTAACGACATATTCCGCGTGGGCAAGCATTTAGACAACAACAGATTTTAGGCGCTTGATGATAATTCTTTTTCCATTCTAAATAAGCACATTTAGTTCTTCTAATTATCGTTAGTCGTATACAGAAGCTGTTAAGTATAAGAACAGTCAAAAGGGAAGAGCTAAATCTATGATTTAAGCGCTGTTCTGGAAGGATATGAACACTCGAGGCTGAGAACAAGACAACGGAGCGAAAGATTACCAAGGCAAAGTTGAAACTGGCCGTAACTTAAAGGATGGATGACTAGGTCACATACTAAACAAGAAGACTGGTTAATAGAAGGTTTACATTATTTCTTTCTAGTGTTTTAATGTCTATTTAGACTTGATTACAGTTGAAAACTTGTTCGATAATACATTGCCGTTGAATGCTATGAAAATACCGCCAAAAAGTAGCTTTGTTTTATCACGGTTTTATGTCCAGGAAATTGTATGTTTTACCAGGATTTGCTTCGTGTTTATAAAATATAACTTGTATAACAAGAAGACTGGTTAATCAAAGGTTTACATTACTTCTTTCTAGTGTTTTAATGTCTATTTAGACTTAGTTACAGTTGAAAACTTGTTAATAGAAGGAATTGCCGTTGAATGCTACGAAAATACCGCCAAAAAGTAGCTTTGTTTTATCACGGTTTTATGTCCAGTAAATTGCATGTTTCACCAGGATTTGCTTCGTGTTTATATAATATAACTTGTATAAGACACGGGTGAGTCGCTGAGATGATTTTTGAATGTTTTAATACCAATTTAGAAACGATTTAGACAAAAGCAAACTGCAAATAATGCTGCACCAAAAAAACACACTAGTTTTTACAGTACAGAATTATATAGTTAGTTAATTATTATATAGTTATATTTATAATATTCTAATTTTACTACAGTATATAATTATATAGGTATAGAGCAAATGCAGTTAAACCATGAAATGCAATCTAAGAAAGTACTAACAAATTGAGTATTACAACCTAAAGAGTATTACACAAGACACCTCATTATTCTTTGTTTTATTATTTATTCTGGGTGAACTGTAGCAAAAATTAGTCCCTAAATAGTGACTATTTGTGATAATTTTTACTTAATATTATTTCATGGTTTAACTGCATTTGCTTTAGTATTCAATTTGCAACTTGTTACTTTGTATATTACTGTATAGATTATAAGACATTTTTAATAAATATTTGAAATTTAAAATAATTGATATTGGGCATGTTATATGGTTATTGTGGTGCACATTTTCATGCTGCGTTGTTTTTGTGGATTAATTAGGCAATATTGTCGACATCTATTGTGTTTTTAGCGAATTTATGCAATCTTTTTCATTGTTTTTTTTTGCGTTTTTATGACTTTTATATATCGTTTTCTTGCGTTTTTATGGCCAGTACACAATCTTTACGTTATAGTATTCCTGCGTTTTTATGGCAAGTACGCAATCATTTCGACAGCGTTTTCTCGCGTATTATTTGCATTTACGACATCTATCCGTGAGCGTTTTAACGCGTAAATAATTGATATACGTTCCGATACGTAGACGTTTTCAGGCGTATATATCATATTTACGGCATATATACGCCAGGCGTAAAGAACGTATATTCTAGATGTACAATATTTACGACTAGGCGTAAAGACAGCGTAAAGACGAAATATACGTCACTGTAAAGATGGTCGTAAATGCGCGTATATGCCTTCTTTACGGCATCTTTACATCATCATTACGGCTGCGTAAATTTGACTTTTCATGCTGTGTAATAAGGTATTGAATATAGATTTCATAATTCTTATTCCATGTTTACTGTTACTCATTATACAGTTAAGAACTGAAATGTCAACTGCTGAAAACAAATAAACAAAGAATCACGTGTCATTTGTTGTAGTGTTAATCTCTACTTTACGTGGATAACGGTAATGACATTGTAAATATCTCAATGACAGAAGATAAGACGAAAAGAAAAGAAAAGAGAAGAGAAGAAAAGAAAAGAAAAAAAAAGAAAAGGAAAGAAAAAAAAAGGAAAGAAAAGAAAAGAAAAGAAAAGAAAAGGAAAGAAAAGGAAAGGAAAGAAAAGGAAAGAAAAGAAAAGGAAAGCAAAGAAAAGCAAAGAAAAAGGAAATGAAAGGAAAGAAAAGAAAAGTAAAAGAAAAGAAAAGGAAAGGAAAGAAAAGAAAAAAAAAGACAAGACAAGACAAGACAAGACAAGACAAGAAAAGAAAAGAAAAGAAAAGAAAAGAAAAGAAAAGGACAAAATCGAAAACGAGAGAGAGAAAAAAAGAGAAAAATTCGAGGGTTAAACATGGCGAAAAATAGAACAAAATTACGGAAGGAAGTACGGAAGAACACCAAACATTGCTAATTTACTTCTCCACAATAATAGACTCGTCCAACCCCATTTACTTGCTACAAAGGTCAGGGTCGACAAATACGTCATTAAGTATTCCTAGGCAGTCTATTATTAAAATATATACGAATATTATGTAGCGAGTCAAAACAACATGGCGAAGGTCGGTCAAGGTCGCTTATGACGCGCGCGTTGACTTTTACTCTTGTTCCCGTGTTTTTATTAAGTTATCCATTACTCGGTAACTAATAGACGATTACGAATGCTTTTTTTTTTTTGACAGTTTTTCGAGAAGACTAAATTATGTTTATATGTAAATATCAGGAAAACGCGATTTCTGAAATCAAATCAAATGGAAATATATATACATCCATTCACTATTTATCCATTCATTCATTTATTCATCTATCTATTTATTCGTTTATTAATTCATCCATTAATGTATCCATTCATTCAACTATCCAATCATTCATTCATTCATCGATCCATTAATTCAATTCCTTCATCCATCCATCCATTTAGTCATCCATCTATTCATTCATTCATTCACCTATTTATTGATTCTTTCATTCATCCGTCTATTTATTTATTCATTCGTTCATCCATCCATTTATATATTCATTCATTCATCTATTCATTCATTCATCAATTCATTCATCTATTCATTCATTCATTCATCCATCCATTCATTCACCTATTCATTCATTCGTTCATCCATCCGTCTATTTATTTATTCATTCGTTCATCCATCCATTTATATATTCATTCATTCATTTATTCATTCATTCATTCATCCATTCATTCGTTTATTTATTTATTCATTTATCCATCCATTTATCCTGATTCATTCATCCATCTATTCATTCATTAGTACCGTTCATCGACTCAATCATCAATCTCCCAACCTCTCGCAGTTTATTACGTCTCCAGTTAATCAAAAAGTAAAAATAGATTCAATATTCTCTAGTGTTTTCACATTATTGTACACTGTAACAGCGGGGGATTCCATGCTTGTTCTTGTATGGAATAAATTAACCTCTCTACAAGATTGTGAACTGACCTTGGCAGGTAGTTATTTTTATCTACTAACATCTGGTAAAGTGTCTAAACTACTCCGTTAAGCAAACATTTAAAGCACATTCAAATAATTACTCACGTAACGTAAAAAAACATCCAAATTGTAAACAACTCATATTAGTACTAAAACCATTCATGATTGTAAGCCGCGTTGCTGCAGTGTCCGTACATATAGTTAATTGTAAAGCGCATTGAGAAGATGCGAAATGCGCTATATAAGCACACGTTACATTACATACTAACCCCTCATGATTATAAGCCGCGTGGCTGCAGTGTCCGTACATATAGTTAATTGTAAAGCGCATTGAGAAGATGTGAAATGCGCTATATAAGCACACATTACATTACATACTAACTTCTCATGATTGTAAGCCGCGTGGCTGCAGTGTGCACCTTAAATAGCGGTCTGTACATATAGGTAATTGTAAAGCGCATTGAGACGATGTGAAATACACTATATATAAGCACACATTACATTACATACTAACTTCTCATGATTGTAAGCCGCGTGGCTGCAGTGTGCACCTTAAATAGCGGTCTGTACATATAGGTAATTGTAAACCGCATTGTGACGATGTGAAATGCGCTATATAAGCATACATTACATTGCATTTTAACCCCTCATGATTGTAAGCCGCGTGGCTGCAGTGTGCACCTTAAATAGTGGTCCGTACATATAGGTAATTGTAAAGCGCATTGAGACGATGTTAAATGCGCTATATAAGCACACATTACATTACATACTAACCCCTGATGATTGTAAGCCGCGTGGCTGCAGTGTGCACCTTAAATAGCGGTCTGTACATATAGGTAATTGTAAAGCACATTGAGACGATGTGAAATGCACTATATAAGCATACATTACATTGCATTTTAACCCCTCATGATTGTAAGCCGCGTGGCTGCAGTGTGCGCCTTAAATAGCGGTCCGTACATATAGGTAATTGTAAAGCGCATTGAGACGATGTGAAATGCGCTATATAAGCATGCATTACATTGCATTTTAACCCCTCATGATTGTAAGCCGCGTGGCTGCAGTGTGCACCTTAAATAGTGGTCCGTACATATAGGTAATTGTAAAGCGCATTGAGACGATGTGAATGCGCTATATAAGCATGCATTACATTGCATTTTAACCCCTCATGATTGTAAGCCGCGTGGCTGCAGTGTGCACCTTAAATAGTGGTCCGTACATATAGGTAATTGTAAAGCGCATTGAGACGATGTGAAATGCGCTATATAAGCATACATTACATTGCATTTTAACCCCTCATGATTGTAAGCCGCGTGGCTGCAGTGTGCACCTTAAATAGCGGTCCGTACATATAGGTAATTGTAAAGCGGATTGAGACGATGTGAAATGCGCTATATAAGCATACATTACATTGCATTTTAACCCCTCATGATTGTAAGCCGCGTGGCTGCAGTGTGCGCCTTAAATAGCGGTCCGTACATATATAGGTAATTGTAAAGCGCATTGAGACGATGTGAAATGCGCTATATAAGCATACATTACATTGCATTTTAACCCCTCATGATTGTAAGCCGCGTGGCTGCAGTGTGCACCTTAAATAGTGGTCCGTACATATAGGTAATTGTAAAGCGCATTGAGACGATGTGAAATGCGCTATATAAGCACACATTACATTGCATTTTAACCCCTCATGATTGTAAGCCGCGTGGCTGCAGTGTGCACCTTAAATAGTGGTCCGTACATATAGGTAATTGTAAAGCGGATTGAGACGATGTGAAATGCGCTATATAAGCACACATTACGTTACATTTCTTTACCAAATTACAATTTGCTGACATTATATTACAGTTCTAGTAAAAAACCGGTTAATCATATACTGTAGCAACGAATTTAAACGTTTAACTCTTGATTTGTACTTAGGCTTGCAGGTCATGTATGCTATTTTAAAACTGGTCTTATGACGTCATTGTTTAGACCCCAGGCTGTGTAAATGTTACAAGAGAAAATAGCTTCACCAGTTGGAAACCGATCGAGTGAATCCATGTCAAAGTTCCTGTTTACATCGATTCTTAATATAATCGCTGCGAACTGAGCAGACAACAGGCCTGCTGAGACAAAACCTGTACAGGTCGCCCATTAAGCGGTCACCCTCAATTATGCTGCCATAATAGAAAGTCCCAAATCTATTCCTATACCTATTCTATAAATCTATTCAGCGGCCAACCTCTATTATACGGTAACTTTGGAAAGTCCCGAGGGTGACCGTTTAATAGAGGTAACACTGTAGTTTGTTTATTGTTTCTTGATACATGCATACATTCGTTGCCTTACCATATGGGCTGTACTAAATACTAAAGAACACACATTTTCACAAACAGCTACGCAGCAATCTTGAACCCAGAGCCTGTGTTACTCTTTAAGTAAAGTAAAGTAAAGTAAAGTAAAGTAAAGTAAAGTAAAGTAAAGTAAAGTAAAGTAAAGTAAAGTAAAGTAAAGTAAAGTAAAGTAAAGTAAAGTAAAGTAAAGTAAAGTAAAGTAAAGTAAAGTAAAGTAAAGTAAAGTAAAGTAAAGTAAAGTAAAGTAAAGTAAAGTAAAGTAAAGTAAAGTAAAGTAAAGTAAAGTAAAGTAAAGTAAAGTAAAGTAAAGTAAAGTAAAGTAAAGTAAAGTAAAGTAAAGTAAAGTAGAGTAAAGTCAAGTCAAGTCAAGTAACCTTATTTAACGTCAGTAGCTCGTGACAGTCATAGACTGATAAACTTGAGGCCGACGGTGCGCTCATTTTACTCCCCTCTCTCCATCAGTGCTCTGTTTTACGGGTATTTAAAGCTACTTAAAGCTACACGTTAACTCGGGACCTCTCGCACATGTAGAACGCCGCGCACTAACCAATTGTGCCATCCTTGCTTCTTTAAGGCAAGCAGTGCCAAGCAACAGTTAACTCGGCCCTGCTGCTGGCCAAGAGTAACGCTGGCTCTGGGTACGAGATTGGCTATGAGTCTTCACCAACTCGGAACATCGTTTAGGATTGGTTTGAAAAACAATAGAGTCTTTCCAAACAATTGCCATAAACCTAACCAAACAATAGCGGTGCTGTCTAACTGAGGCCAATAAAAACGCAGCTTTCTACTGGTGAAGTCCAACCCGGGCCCAACATGGTGGACCAACATTGTTTCCATACGTTTTGTTGAACACGAGAACAAAATACATTTTGAATGGCACATTGCCAAGATTAAAGAAACACTAACAAACAGAGATAGTAGTAGAATTCTACCACAACTATACCGTCCACTTATTCATAAATTATAACATTAACACTGTATATTTTTATTTTTATTCGTTTTTATGTTTTATTTTAATTAAACACATGTAAAATTCCCTTTATTTCGATAGCTTTATTTTCTATGCGCGCGCGTATTTTTATTAATTTTTGGCAGTTGTAATGACGATATCAAACAGTCCCTGAAGATGGGCGCTTAGCCCGAAACGTCGGAGTAAATAATCCAAAAACAAAGGTTGATGACTCTCAATTATTTAAACAATGATTCTAACCTACAAACCTACACTAGATTTTGAATGATATTTCATTCAACATCATATCATCCAACAGGGTGTTTAAACGGGCCCAAAATTTTGGAGCAGCAATGTTGGGCCAACATTTTGGGCCCGTTTAAAGAGGCCCTTGTTATCAATTTTGCTTCGTGACGCCGCCATTTTGAACCGGGTGTTATCTTAATCTGATATGGTGTTTATCTTAACGGCGACGCAGCGTAAGCATTTGATAAGCTTATCTACCCGTTCAAGAGTGAGATTGTAGTTGAATTATATGTCGAGCAGCGAAGATACTACACATGTGGAAAGCTATTTTTAAATAGACATTTAAATAATTTATTTCATTTTACTCGGACGAAGGGCTAAAGCTCGAAACGTCAGTAAAGTTAAATTATCATTTTTTTACGGTGTTACAAATTTCATTCTATTACCTATCGTTTATATCAAACACCGACGCAGCCTATACTAGTTTACTCGCTAGTTTCCATTTAAGTAAAGTTAAGTTAACATTTTTTACGGTGTTACAAATTTCATTCTATTACCTATCGTTTATATCAAACCCCGATGCAGCCTATACTAGTTTACTCGCTAGTTTCCATTTAAGTAAAGTTAAGTTAACATTTTTTACGGTGTTACAAATTTCATTCTATTACCTATCATTTATATCAAACACCGACGCAGCCTATACTAGTTTACTCGCTAGATTCCATTCATTATTAAACATATATTTGTATGTCAGTGTTTATGTAAACACTGATTGTATTTAATATGTATTTAACATATTATATATTTAGACATTGAATGTTAATATCCATTCTTCATGTACTATTTTATTCTATCTACTGATTGTACTGTGCCATGTAAAATATCATTTGTTGTATTTAGAGAAGGTTGCTTGTGTCTAGTTTTATCCCTACGGGTTTTTATCAAGCGCTCTCCACTTATTTCTATATTAATAATTGTATTTTATTATCCAACTAGTCATAGACGAGTAAAAATATCGCAGGAGTAGGACTGGATGGAGTAAAAATATCCAGCGAGGCTCGTCAAAATACAGCGTTTCACTCGTAAAATATCCAGCCATATTACACATCAAACTGTCTAATAAGATATATATACTCTATATAATTGGTGGAAATAAAATCCTTACAATACTTAAAAAACTAGCGGTATAACTGTATTAGGGGGCCAGCGAAAACGCAGCTTTCGACAGGAGCTGTATTACTGTATTTTGGTATTTTTTTTTCTGTTTTTGTGCTCTGTTTTCATGATGTATTTTTAGAAAGCTATTTAAGTCTATACTAAACCACCACGAGGTGTGTCTTGGGTGCCGTGCAGGGGTCAAGTGTTCAGATAATAGATTTACAATATTAGTAGATCATGTGGTTGATAGCACTACCACGTGCTTGCCACGCCCTGCTAGATTACATTACATGACGCAAACAAACACCCAACGCTTTGGTTGGATGATTAGAAGCGCTGTAATAGTCCAGCCAATCTATGAGATTTGGGTACCCTGTGGTAAAACTTTGAAATTAAAAAAAAGCTAATTTTAACCAGGTTCCGCTATCCGAATTTTGGAGAACTTTTAGTATGTTAGTAAGTAGATCACTACCTATCATTTGGCAGTGAAAAAGCTTTTGTTGCAATTAGTTTGATCTTAAACCACAGATTGACTGGACTATTAAGTCACGATATGATTAAACGGGGCCAACATGTTGGGCCCGTTTGAACACCCCGTTGGATGATGTTTGATGAAACATCATTTCTTTTGTTTTCGTGTTCAACAAACCGTATCGCAACGTAATCCAGCAAAGTTTGTCCAACAGAGCCCTAACACTGTGTTATGTCTGCATCAACTTGTCTCGCAATGACGTTGCGACACAAGTTGCTGAAGAATTGCACAGTGTAACAAAGGATGTCTCGCAATTATGTTGTTGTTGTTGTTTCAGACAGCATTGCACAAAGTAGAGTACGAAACTCAGCTACTTGCAACGCTACATTTTCAAGCATTGCGAAAATATATACTGATGATACTGATGATGATGTTACTGATGATGTGGATACTGATGATGATGATAGTGATGATGATGATATTAATGATGATGATACAGATGATGGTGATAATGATGATGATACAGATGATGATGATACTGCTGATGATGATACTGCTGATGATGATACTGATGATGATGATGATACTGATGATGATGATGATACAGATGATGATACAGATGATGATGATACTGCTGATGATGATATTGCTGATGATACAGATGATGATGATGATCATCATCATTATGTTAGTGAGGAGGGTGGCATGTCACCCAGCAGGACGAAAAATAAGACCTGTCAAAGGGCGGAAGAGCTCGTTTTGAGCCAACGGCCAGCATGCAAAACTGAAGCTTTGCTGAGTGACGTCGAAAGGGCAAGATCTCAAGCCAAAAAAAGATCAAGTGGAAGACCAAAAGTTCTGCTGATTTATAACTGATGCAACTCAAGAAAGGCAAAGAGGAAGAGATAGTTTTACTAGATAATGTAACAAATTTATAGATACTTAATTTAATTAATGTAATTTATAGGGTATATATACGTATGTATGTATATATGTATATATATATATATATATATATATATATATATATATATATATATATATATATATATATATATATATATATATATATATATATATATATATATATATATATATATATATATATATATATATATATATTTCTTATTATTTTTATTATTACTATTTTTTTCTCTCTATTGATTCTAGATATATTTTATTTGTAATTTATGTTCTCTGAAAAGCCTTTTAAGGACGAGAATAAAAATGTATGTATGTATGTATGTATGTATGTATGTATGTATGTATGTATGTATGTATGATACTGATGATGATGATACAGATGATGATGATACTGGTGATGATGATACTGATGATGATGATGATACTGATGATGATGATACTGATGATGATGATACAGATGATGATGATACTGCTGATGATGATACTGCTGATGATGATACTGCTGATGATGATACTGATGATGATGATACAGATGATGATGATACTGCTGATGATGATACTGCTGATGATGATACTGATGATGATGATACTGCTGATGATACAGATGATGATGATACTGTTGATGATACTGATGATGATGATACTGATGATGATACAGATGATGATGATACTGTTGATGATACTGATGATGATGATACTGATGATGATACAGATGATGATGATACTGTTGATGATACTGATGATGATGATACTGATGATGATACTGATGATGATACTGTTGATGATACTGATGATGATGATACTGATGATGATCATACTGATGATGATGATGATGATGATGATACTGATGATGATGATACTGATGATGATGATACTGCTGATGAAGATGATGATAATGATGATGAATATGATTATGAAACTGATAATGAAGATGATGATAACAATAGAAAACATACGTTCCTTCACGACTGTTTTCCCAGGCTATAAATAACTTTATTATAATTCCAGAACTTGTTTACCAACCTTGCAATCTTGAGGAAGAACGTCACCACGAACATATTGTAGATGGACCAACTAATGAACTTGCTTTCGTTGAAGGCTGACGGTGCTTTACGTACCGTGTAGCACAATCGTATACCCCAAAGCAGAAATAGTAACTCAACTAGATAATGAATAGAAAGACTGATTAGATGAATGGATAGATGGATAGATGGATGAATGGATGGGTGAATGAATGGATGAATGAATGAATGGATGGGCGAATGGATGGATGTGTAGCACAATCGTATACCCCAAAGCAGAAATAGTAACTCGACTAGATAATGAATAGAAAGAATGATTAGATGAATGGATAGATGGAGTAATGGATGAATAGATGAATGAATCGATTTATTTACAGCATATTTTGGTTGTACGTGTTTGTGTTATATGACCATAACAATCAAAGCTACAGTCCCCACTCTGAAGCCTGCAAAGGATGTCGGTATTTCTTCTCTTGTTATCGATTTATTCATGGCATATTTTGATTGTACGTGTTTGTGTTATATGACCATAACAATCAAAGCTACAGTCCCCACTCTGAAGCCTGCAAAGGATGTCGGTATTTCTTCTCTTGTTATCGATTTATTCATGGCATATTTTGATTGTACGTGTTTGTGTTATATGACCATAACAATCAAAGCTACAGTCCCCACTCTGAAGCCTGCAAAGGATACCGGTGTATCTTCGATAAAAATAGACTTGTTGTCGATTTTTTATAGCATATTTTGGTTGTACGTGTTTGTGTTATACGACTATTAGAAGTTGTTGCAGTGGTAGACGATGAAATAAACATTCTTTTTATTGAACTAGTAATAAATCACAAATTATGTTCATATTACCGACATCCTTTGCAGGCTTCAGAGTGTGGACTGTAGCTTTGATTGCGACAACGATTATTGAAATAGGTGTACTTGTACTCACATATCAAAATAGCATGGTCCCACCAGTTAAACGAACAACCCTTAAAGCTTCGATCTTCTGTGTCCTTATGGTCCAAGACCGTCACCTCTCCAGCAAGCGACCAGGCCAACAAGTACACCAAATACACAGCTAGGATTGGTGCAAGCCGAGTCAATAAGTGGCGGTCAGTAAGACGTATTTTCTGGGCCGATTTCACACGGAATATCACTGCAATTCTGTGGGATAAGTTGCACAGTTAGGCCTAGTTCAAACGTCGCAAGATGAATTCAAACAATAGGTCTTGCTCATTTGCAGTATCAGAATGTTCTGCCTACTTTCTTTTGTGAAATCATTAGTAACAATTATTCTATTCTATAAAAGAAATAGAAAACTTGCTTTCTTTGCTGTATGCAGTTATAAAACACGCGGGGTTGTCAGATTTGTTTGATTTTAACTACTGAATATTTTATAAAAGAAATAGAAAACTCGGCAGCAGTGCTCTATCAAGTTAAAGAGCACTTGGGAATTTTAAGAAGACTCGAGAAGCGCTGAGAAGCTTCTCCTAACGCTTCTCTCGTCTTCTTAAAATTCCCAATAGAGCACGCTGCCTCTTTTTGTATTTCTTCAATACCTCCAAGTCTTGAGAAGAAGTGAGGTGTAAGCGAGACCAAATCCAAGATGACGTAACCACAGTCGTACGATACACAGAAGAGGTTCGCTGACTGGAAACAACACTACCACCTGAGAAAAAATACTATTATTTAGCGTCGGCAATTCCTTCAGCTACAGGTAAGCTGGTCTCCCAGGAAACCGACGGTGCGCTCTTTCCCCCCTCTCTCCATCAATGCTGCATTTTATGGGTATTTAAAGTAAAGGCCCGGGCAAACCTTTTCAACATTTGCTTCAGCATCCGTTCGATTTTGTTGAATGGCAATGTTTAAACGCTTTTAAACTCTTTCCACATCAATTCAACATCGATTCAACACGTTTCAACAATGTTCAAAAGAGTTTAAAAATTGCCTTTTAACAAAATCGAACGGATGTTGAAGCAAATGTTGAAACCGTTTGCCCGGGCCTTTACTCAAAGCTACACAGATTGCAAGACAAGTTGCTGAAAATATTGCACAGTGTAACAGCAGCGCCTTCAATATTATATGCATATTATGCCGCCATATATGATGCATTCAGGATAAAACACACACCTCAAGGTACATCAATATTGATCCAAACAGAATAATACATAAGAACTGAGGACTGGCTGATTTAATAACCTGGTGAAAAAAACGAGATTGTGAGTCGTCATACAAATGGACAGATAGATAGAAAAAAAGACTGATAAACAGGCACGCACATCGACATAGACAAACTGACATAGACAGACAAACAGACTGATAAACAGGCACGCACATCGACATAGACACACTGACATAGACAGACAGACAGAAAGATACATTGACACAGACAGACAGACAGACAGAAAGACCGACAAACTGACATAGACAGACAGACAGAAAGACCGACAAACTGACATAGACAAACAGACAGAAAGACCGACAAACTGACATAGACAGACAGACAGACAGAAAGACCGACAAACTGACATAGACAGACAGACAGACAGATACATTGACATAGACAGACAGACACACACACACACACACCCACACAGACATAGTAAGGTGTTAGGTATCGTGGCAACATATATAGACACAGAAAAACAGACATAAAGACAGACACAGACAGACATTTACCCTACCTTAATGTCCCTGTAGCAAATGACTACCACTATAATCACTATGGTAACGATGACAGTCAATATAGTAAAGCCAACCAGGCTGTATCTAAGCGGCCAGTTTAACGTCACTACACACGGCGAATCATCTTCACATGTCACGCACCCCTCACGGCAGGGAAGGCACTGGTACCTAGTCTCGTCAGTATAGTAAATAGACTGATTGTCCTGGGCCAGAAACTCGACTTCTGTTCCATTGAACCACCTTTGAGTGGATTGAGTCTTGGGGAAGTAGAACCCAGGCCTACAGACACATTTGTACGAGCCGGCCTGGAACCCACGTCCGCTGATCGGAACGCACTGGAAATAGAGAAAAAGGCAAAGTATATTCTCTTCCTTCACAATAACCATAATGTGGTGGTAGGTGTTATAATTTAAATCAATTTAAATCAAGGAAATTACAACACAGTAACAACACGGGGTGGCCGTATTAAGTGGCCGTAAGGCGTAGTTCCACTGTATCTACCCCACCAACATTCACATCATCCTTAACATCATCATATTGTCATTGTCGTTACCACAGGGAAACCAACCTTTGTTGTATCGTTCTTACACTGATGTGTTCCTAT
This sequence comes from Metridium senile, assembly GCA_949775045.1. Classification (NCBI taxonomy): domain Eukaryota; kingdom Metazoa; phylum Cnidaria; class Anthozoa; order Actiniaria; family Metridiidae; genus Metridium; species Metridium senile. Next base: position 19,071,230 of record OX459101.1, on the reverse strand, counting down.
GAAGACTTCAAACTGAAAAGTCCCCCCTGAATCAAGGTCACACTGGTTGATATCTACGTTGGTCAGTTCGATATCGATAGTCGTCACCCCCCTGGAATATAGATAGAAGAATAACGATACTATGGAAATCAGTAGACTGGTAATCATGCCCCAAAATTCCGTCCACTTCCAATTTTTTTCGTACCATGTGATCGCTTCTAGCCAATCATTTTGCTCAAAATTGGTCATGTGGTACAAAAAGACACCCCCAAAAATTTTCAACGTACATTTAACCACTCTAGTGATTTTCATAGAAATTTATGGCGTCAAAACATTGTTGTGATGATGATTATAATGATGATAATGGTGATGATGATAATGGTGATGATGATAATGGTGATGATGATAATGATGATGGTGATGATGATAATGATAATGATGATAATGATAATGGTGATGATGATAATGGTGATGATGATAATGGTGATGATGATAATGGTGATGGTGATTATGATGATGGTGATGATGATAATGATGATGGTGATTATGATAATGGTGATGATGATAACGTTTATGGTGATGATGATGATGATGATGATGATAATAATGATGATGATTATACTGATGATAATAATGATACTGACGACGATATGATCATGACAAAGATGATGGTGATGATGGTGGTGATGATGAAGATGATGATGATGATGATGGTGATGATGATAATGATAATGGTGATGATGATGATAATGATGATATGGTGATGATGATAATGATGGTGATAATGATAATGATGATGGTGATGATGATAATGATGATAATGATGATGGTGATAATGATGATGGTAATGATGATGATGGTAATGATGATGGTGATGATGATGATGATAGTGATGATGGTGATGGTGATAATGATGATGGTGATGATGATTGTGATGATGATAATGATGATGGTGATGATGATTTTGATGATGATAATGATGATGATAACAAACATGATGACGATAATGATATTTTAAAAAACTCATTAATAATTCATGACCATTTTGTCCAATCCGATGCTCCTCTCTGGTCACGAGGAAAGCATTGTATATCGCATAATCTACGTTTGAAACGCGGAGGGATTATGGTGTATATAATGGCACATGTGTCATTATATAATGCTTCATGTCCATAATTCAGATATTACCCTTCCCCCCATCCCCCCATCTCTACTGACGAGTAAACATAAGACTTAGAAATAATTTACTTTTAGATTTTTGGCGAAAAAAAGTATTTGATCATGAGTGCCAATGCCAGGATTCGAACCGAGATCTTCTGCTTGGTTGTATCCGAGCTTTGAGCCATTATGCCACTGAGGCAATCGATGAAAAGTTTGCAACGAAATGTCATCAAGTTCATGATCATAAGCATTCAAGTTGGTTAGCATTCCTCTATTATTAGTGTAGATCAATTCCCAAATGCAAACAACCTTCCGTTTTCTTTTGTTTCATCGATATTGGACAAAATGGTCTAAATTACTAATGAGTTTTTTAAGCCGTTTAATAAACTCGCAGAACGCGTTTTATCAGGTTTAAAATCCCTTGGGCTTCGCCCTCGGGATTTTAAACCTGATAAAACACTCCTGCTCGTTTATTAAACTATACATAATGATGTGTGGTGATGATAGAGATGACATTGACAACGATGATAATGGTAATGGTGGTGATGATGGTGGTGATAATAATGAGGATGATGATAATAATGAAGATGGAGATAATAATGGATGATGATGATGATAATAATTATGATGATGATAATAATGAAGATGGAGATAATAATGGATGATGATAATTATGATGATTATAATAATGAAGATGGAGATAATAATGGATGATAATGATGATGATAATTATGATGATGATAATAATGATGGAGATAATAATGGATGATGATAATTATGATGATTATAATAATGAAGATGGAGATAATAATGATAATGATGGTTATAATATATGATGATGATGATAATGATGAAGATGATGATAATGATAATAATAATAATGATGATGATAGGAGTGAATGGTCTGATCCCAGTTGTAATCCATGATGATGATGATAATAATATTGACGATGATAATAATGATGATGACAACACTCATACGAAATACGTTTCAGGTAGTTTTACATAATCAAGTTTCTGTGCTCATTTTGATTAACAATGAATACACAGCTCTTCTCTATATTTACATAAAGATTACATTACATTATCAAACAAAAGGGTTCCACTCAAACAAGACTAATTAAAACGAGCATCTTTGCACTAAAGAAAGCAAACACTATGTCCTTCAGATTTAATTAACTCATTTTAATCAAATAGAGCGCAAACACTATATCCATGAAGTAGAATCAAACTTCTACTGTGGAATAGAGCGCAAACACTATATCCATGAAGTAGAATCAAACTTCTACTGTGGAATAGAGCGCAAACACTATATCCATGAAATAGTGCTACTGTGGAATAGAGCGCAAACACTATATCCATGAAATAGAATCAAATTGCAACTGTGGAAAAGAGCGCAAACACTATATCCATGAAGTAGAATCAAATTGCTACTGTGGAATAGAGCGCAAACACTATATCCATGAAATAGAATCAAATTGCTACTGTGGAATAGAGCGCAAACACTATATCCATGAAATAGAATCAAATTGCTACTGTGGAATAGAGCACAAACACTATATCCATGAAATAGAATCAAATTGCTACTGTGGAATAGAGCGCAAACACTATATCCATGAAATAGAATCAAATTGCTACTGTGGAATAGAGTGCAAACACTATATCCATGAAGTAGAATCAAATTGCTACTGTGGAATAGAGCGCAAACACTATATCCATGAAATAGAATCAAATTTCTACTGTGGAATAGAGCGCAAACACTATATCCATGAAGTAGAATCAAATTTCTACTGTGGAATAGAGCGCAAACACTATATCCATGAAATAGATTCAAATTGCTACTGTGGAATAGAGCGCAAACACTATATCCATGACATAGAATCAAATTGCTACTGTGGAATAGAGAGCAAACACCGTATATCCATGAAATGGAATCAGAGTTGCACAGGCTAACCCTCGATTTGTTGTCAAAATATTCACAAATTCCAAGCAAAGCACGAAAAATGTTATCGCTTAACAATAGAAACACATTGGATTTTACTCTGAATCAAGGCTATCCCTGTGCAAATGCGCCTTTTGTCAAATAATACAGCGGTGCTAGATAACACGAAACTGGTCTGTTCAAAGCTACACAGAAGTCAAAAGAAGTATTAACCGATACTTGTAGTAACAGTTAAAACTTCCTGATAAAAACAGCAAATTCAGAGACAAGAAAAAAATTTGTATATTTACACAAATTTAATTTTTTTCATGTTTTTTAATAAATGTTTGCGGTCTATACGACAGGCTAATCCTAAATGATTGACAAACAAGTTAAATTGACTGGAAAAAGAATATTTTTAGCACGAAAAGAAGTAGTGTACTAGGGTGCTTTTGTTTTCCACGAAAAAAAAAAAAAAAAAAAAAAAACAGAAATCCTGCTTTTGAAAAACAAATGGTACGCGTTTTTCCAACCAATTGAGGTAAACTTTTCCCGCTTTTTTCAGTTATTTAAGTTGGACTCGTATACCATTTATTTTCCCGCCTTTTTCGGTTCTTCTGGTTTGACGCGTGTACCATCTATTTTCCCGCTCTTCTCGGTCCGCCATTTTTATTTATATGAAGTTGAGCGCTGTATTTTTTATCGCCGGCTCGAATTTCCGTTCGGTTCTTGATAAAAGTAAAGATGTACGATAACTAGCGATTATAAAATAACTATTTGAAATCACGTATTTTGATTGGTTGAGGCGCGTGCTTTATGAGAGCACACAGCACGCGCGTTTGCATGTTGATCAATTTGTATTTTATAAAAGAAATAAAAAACTTGCTTTCTGTGCTGTATGCAGTTATAAAGCACTTGGGGATTGTCAGAACACTCGAGAAGTGTTAGGAAGCACTCCGCTTCGCGTCGTGCTTCTCTTAACACTTCTCTCGTGTTCTGACAACCCCGTGTGCTTTATAACTGCACACAGCACGCGCGCGCGTTTTCTATTCCTTCATTAAACTAGTGTAGACTGCGTCGATGTTTCTAAGGAAACAATTGGAGCAAAAATGTACGATAACTAGCGGTTAAACTAGTGTGGACTGCGTCGATGTTTCTAAGGAAACAATTGGAGCAAAAATGTACGATAACTAGCGGTCCAACTAGTGTGGACTGCGTCGATGTTTCTAAGGAAACAATTGGAGTAAAATGTACGATAACTAGCGGTTAAACTAGTGTGGACTGTGTCGATGTTTCTGAGGAAATACAAATGGAGTACAAATGTACGATAACTAGCGGTTAAACTAGTGTGGACTGCCTACCGGAGAGCGGGGCGTGGTGTTTCTGTTCTCGGAGTAAAAATGGTAACTCAAGAATTAAATATTTTTTTCACAAACTTTATACCTTTGTTGATGTTATTCTAATCTATAATTTTGATGTAGTGGTCAATGAAGAAAATAATACTAAAATCCTTGAATATGAATGTAGATTTTCTTTCATTAATAAACAATAACACTTCCAGAGCTTTTTCAAAGTAAGATTAATTAAGCAATGTCAATATTTAACGCCTCCATAAAAAGGGTTCAAAATCTCTAATAAAGAATGAAGCAAGAGGGATTAATTACTAAAGGATTAAAATCTTGAATATTGACTTAAATCAAAAAAGGATAAACTCGATTAATAATAATGGATTTATCTTTTGATGGGGGAGGGGAGAGAAAGGCTAAGTTTGCTCGATATAAGTTTTTCCGACCTCGATTGCTGCATTTCGCAAAAGGTTGCCAATTTTTTTTGACAAATAATTTGTTAAATATGATGATGATGATGATGATGATGATGATGATGAAGATGGTGATGATAACTGATGTTGTTGATGATGATGAATGTGATGATGATAATGTTGATGATAATGATGATGATGATGATGATGATGATAATGATGATGATGATAATAATAATAATAATAATAATGATAATGATAATGTTGATAGTGATAATGTTGATAGTGATAATGTTGATTTTCATAATGTTTATGATAATAATATTTGACTTAATCTTCGACATTACAAACTATAGTAACTATATAAAATAATAAAAAATATTTTAAAACAACATCCTGATAATCTACTTACAAAAATCTTGGTCTGCCTTCTCCACTCCAGTTTCCAATAATCGGCACAGTATAAGTAATCTGCCATGCTTTTGAAGTCGTGCACTCATAATACGGCCGTGTCCACAACCCATCTAAAGACTCAGCGAAATAGTGAGTCAAATTAACTTGATCGAAATCAGAAGTATCATTCCTTCGTGGATAAAAGAAAGTCGTTCTACGAGGAAAAGGCCTGTTTACAGATTTCAAGCGAACGAAGTTGACAAATAATTCATGGAGGTAACTCCATGTTGTTGATAGATCTTTCACTTTAATGAAAGGGTCATGGAGGTTACGGTAGGCGTACGGTGCATACCAAGTAAAGTTCGGAAACGCGCTGAAAATCACAGCAGAGCCAAAGATAAGTCCATCACTTTCCACATTATTCCTAACAATACCAAATAATATATTCTTGTTGTTGAGAAATACTGATTCCTCGCTTTGCTTCGCCTTTGCAGATCCCGAGGGGAGTAGATCAGATATTAGATTCGCTGTTCGGATAGCCATATGAGCTTGCTGTTTGTAGACCGAATTTTCGTACTTGATTCGCAGGACTTCCATGCTTCTTGTCTCAAGCATGGTGCCGCAATCCGCTTCTTCACGTTGAATTTTGTCGATGATGCGAAGCGCTTCTCTGGCAGTCATTCCGAAAGCGTTCGGCCTTGTATCTAAAATTTGAGGTCTTTCATGGTTGTCAACTGAAGGGTCGTAAACCAAGCTATCAAATTGGCTCAAAGAATCGCAATTGAAGGCTTGAACTATCGCTATCGCCATTACGACGACTGAAACTCGAAGTAGCAAAGCCATAGTTGCTTGCTACTTCACCGAGTTGAAAATACGACGGCGGAACTTCAAGTTAATTCTTAACTCTTTCAAAAATTAATTAAACAATAACAGTGTGATAAGCCTTATAAGCGTGAAAAGCCGATGATAGCCGAGGTGCTACGATATATATGCACATGTTTGTGTAGTTATTTGAACATTTCAACGAACTATGAGAGAAGCCAATTAACTGCACGAACGTCATCTTGCACAAATAAACTACAAACAATCAAGTCAGAAATGCCACCGCCAAACTAACATTAACCCAATTGCAATAAACCTTTCATGGCCTTTGAGGACCTTTACTTTATGGAGAATAATAAATTATTATCTTAAATTATATGTCCATTCTTGTTTTGAAGAAAATAGCACAGTACACTGTAGTCTGTAAGTTTGGAGTGTAAACTTCGAGAGTCGAGTAATTTTTTTACGTTATTTTCTATTTGTTTTGCGTTTTTGCTCAAATGTTCTGCGGTTTGCGACGAAATCACTTTAAACAATAAACCATTTCTTAGTTATTTAGTTTAACTTATACAAAACAGCAAGAAATATTGAGAACTAGTAAAAAAAAAAAACCCAAAGTTAGACACTGCAAGTTTTAAGTGCGTTTCTAGTGTAAACTTCGAGAGCTAAGTAATTTTTTCTTCGTTTTGTATATTTGTTTTGTATTATTTTACGATTTTTTTTCAATATTCCGGGAATATTCCCTGTGGTTTTTGATGAAACGACTTAAAACATAAACTATTTTTTAGTAATTTAGTTTAACTTAGGAGAAATATCGAGAACTATATAGCGAAAACGATACTAGAATTGAGGTCCTTCGAGCAAGCCAGTGCTTTGAATGTTTTTTTTTCCCTGATATAAAAAAACACAGCTTTCGCATACAGGACAGAGTTCAATTTACACCACACAATTCCCTTGTCATCGAAAACGAACTTGTTGACTTTGCAGATTATATCTTTTGTACTCAAAAACAAAGGATTTCCACGTAAAAAAATCGATATTTTCAACAACTTTTAGACAATTTTTCCACTTTTTTGCTCAATTATTCATAAATTAAACATCAAAATGAATTCATTCTTCGCAATATATAATATTCGAGGAGTAAATTGTAAATAATAGAATCTTCTATTAAATTGTAAGCTAACAAAAGGATGCTTTGTTTGGATAGGATATAAAAGTGGATTTACTCTGCTTTGCTCAAAGAACAAAAATGTCAATAAGATCACACACAACTAAAATGAATGGAAAACTAGCGAGTACACTAGTATAGGCTGCGTCGGTGTTTGATATAAACGAAAGGTAATAGAATGAAATTTGTAACACCGTAAAAAATGTTAACTTAACTTTACTTAAATAGAAACTAGCGAGTAAACTAGTATAGGCTGCGTCGGTGTTTGATATAAACGATAGGCAATAGAATGAAATTTGTAACACCGTAAAAAATGTTGACTTAACTTTACTGACGTTTCGAGCTAGCTTTAGCCCTTCGTTTACGGTGTTACAAATTTCATTATATTACCTATTTTTATAAACAGGTGATTTACTATCTAGGACTTCGTAATTTTAATTAAGAATATATAAAAAAAAAGAGGACAAATAATAGCTATAGATTAAAATCAGCCGCATGTTTCAAACAAACTTTCATAATGTAAATTTTTAATTAGAAATTATTAATTTTTAATTAGAATTAACTAGAAAGTAATTTCAGCAAAGCGCTTTAATTTTAAAAGTTTCATTTCTTTTAATATTTTTCATCTAGTTTTGAACACTTTTACATTATAAAATAAAATACCTCTAATAATCAATAATAATTATCAATAATATACTATTCTGGCGTACTTGATCACGTGACGTGCTTTACCCCCGCTATCAATATATCATGATCACGTGACATCCTTTAGCCTCGCTACCGAGATGCTATGATCACGTGACATACTTTAGCCTCGTTATCAATATATCATGATCACGTGACATCCTTTAGCCTCGCTACCGAGATGCTATGATCACGTGACATCCTTTAGCTTCGTTATCAATATATCATGATCACGTGACATCCTTTCGCCTCGTTATTGAGATTCCATGGCAAGGCATTGTTGATCACGTGACGTCCTTTAGCCTCGTTTTCGACATTCCATGGCAAGGCATTGTTGATCACGTGACATCCTTTAGCCTCGTTATCAAGATACCATGGCTAGGCATTATTGATTTTGTGACATCCTTATAAGGAAATGTATTTTTTGGAAGGACGCCTGTCCTTCGGCCTCGTTATCAAGATACTACAGTCACGTGACATCCTTCAGCCTCGTTATCAAGATACTATAGTCCGGCATACTAGTAGCAAAGAACACACTGTCCTTTATATCCGTACGAAATTCGTCCAGCCAGACCGTATCGCACGGGGTGAAATTTGACCCGCGGGCGGACCGTCGAAATGGCGGCAGGTCCCGCGAGGCAATGCACTGTTCACTCGGAGTGTTCATGATATATAAGGTGGTGGAATCAACAAGTAGAGTAAAGACACGGCCATAAGCTACAAGCCATTTACATGGAGATGATATGAAAGATCTGGAAATTGAAAGAAGAGAGAGCTACTCAAAAGAGACATTTTTTGCAGCTGCCGTTGCAGGGTGTATCACAGCTCCTGTAATTTGTGCACGTGATGCAACGACATTAAGAGAAGTCGCTGTAACAATTACATTGTGAAGGCTTTGCGGGCCTTTGCATCGAACGTTGAGCTTGCAATGATAGAGACCTTTTAGCACCTTGCCGGACAATTATTCACGTGCCTCTATCATTGCTAGCTCAACGTTCGTCTTGCTTCGATGCAAAGGCCCGGATACCTTTCAAGATGGCGCAGGGAACTGTGAAGGGGACTATTCTACAATGTAACAGAGGCTGTCTCGCAATTTTTGTTGTTGTTTTTGTTTTTTGTTGCAGACAGCATTGAACAGTAGATTTCAGTTCTTTTTTTCGCAACGGAACTCAGCAACTTGAAACGCAATTGGCCAATACCAAATCGAGTAGAGGACTGGGTACTAGTTTCCTTGAGTTTGGTTGCATTTGGTTGTATTCTGACCAAGATACAGCCTCATAAAAATGCCTAAAAATAGAAGGAAATGTATGTCCTTCCAATCCATACATATATTCTTTCTAAATTTAGGGTAGTTTTGAATGGCTTTAACTCACTCAATATCCAACCAAAAGCACCGAATCTCAGGAATCTTACATATCTTGAACTGCTCGTCATTATCATTATCATCATCGCTACCATCATAATCATCATCATCCTCGCCATCATCATCAATCACCACCACCACCATCATCATCATCATTATCATCACTATCATCATTAATTATCATTATCCTCGCCATCATCATCATCATCATCATCACTATCATCACCATCATCATTATCAACATCACAATCTTTGTTAATTAAGTTATGTGTACACAAAATACCTTCGTGATCTAAGAGTTTTAAAGTCCCATGTATAAACGCCGCTGTCAGAAGCACAAGCAATAGCATATCCATCAAACTGCAGTCTTGGTTGAAGATGGATGCTATCATCATGAGTTGGAAGAGCGATGACAGGAACTTTAACTTCCTTATCCAACGACCACACCTTGAAGATAAATAATCGCTTGAATGTATTGGCTAGGACATGGGTGAAAAACGCACGGCGCATGCGTAAGCAAAACAAAAGACTAACTGAAGATTTTACGATGGGTTTCGTGTTTTCGTGTGGTTATGTATTATGCGAATTTCTCTTGTATTATTTGACAAGGGAAAGAAAACAACTAATGTAATGTGTTAGGGAAATATAAGCACTAACTTTCCAAGAACTTTCTTAACTTTTAAGATTTACCAAACGCCGGTAAATCTCCAATGGTTGCATTGTAAACACGACCGTCTTCCGAGCGTGCGCAGTGCGTTTTTCACGCGTTTCATTGGCCAGGTGATGCCGCGTGCACACTTCCGGCTAGTATAAGCCAATCAGAAACATTTTTGTCGCATCGCCAACAGTTCCAAGATGGCGTCGTTCGAGAAAGTTGTTTCCCATGTGTAACCCTCCACAAATATGTCCTTAGCATAACTCTAAATTAAACGTTCTATGTAACTTGTACAACAAAAGCTCTCTGCTGCTCTATCAGCAATAACAAGAAATAATTAGTATCTGGTACTATTAGTAAAATCGGAAAACCCTATTGCATGCTCAACGTTCGCCTTCAGGAGTATAATAATCAGGCTCCCAGGGATAGCGAGGGGGAAGAGAGGATAGGAAGAGAAAAGGAGAGGAATGAGATGGTTTCCCATTAAACATGAATTATTTTACCTTGATAGTTGCTTTGTCCATACTCAGTAAGACATAATCACCTATTTTATGACTTTTTGAATTAACTTTGGATTTGTGTAAAATAATCTGTAAAGAGAATTTAAAAAATGAGATTGTGATCAAGGTTATGATCAATTGTTGACATCACAATATACTTTATTTATTAATGATTGAATTGAGAGGAATAGAATGGAATGTAATAGAATAGAATGGAATAAAATGGAATGGAATAAAATGGAATGGAATAGAATAAAATGGAATAGGATAGAACGGGTAGAGAATAAAATAGAATAGAGTAGAATGGAATGGAATAGAATGGAATAGAATGGAATAGAATGGAATAGAATGGAATAGAATGGAATAGAATGGAATAGAATGGAATAGAATGGAATAGAATGGAATAGAATGGAATAGAATGGAATAGAATGGAATAGAATGGAATAGAATGGAATAGAATGGAATAGAATGGAATAGAATGGAATAGAATGGAATAGAATGGAATAGAATGGAATAGAATGGAATAGAATAAAATAGAATAAAACAGAATAGAATAGAATAGAATAGAATAGAATAGAATAGAGTAGAATAGAGTAGAATAGAATGGAATAAAATGGAATGGAATGGAATAGAATAAAATGGAATAGAATAGAATGGAATGGGACAGAATGGAATATGATAGATTAGAATGTAATGGAATCAAATACAATAGAACAGAATGGAATAGAATAGTTGAATAAATGGCTTATACAATTTTGTTGTCAACAACATTGTGTGGTTACCTTGGTAACCCAGTCAGTGTGTCCATATCTTGTCATTGTACAAAGACCTGTCGTCATAGACCACACCTTGATGGTCGTGTCTGCTGAGCCACTGACAATGATATCCAACTCATCCGCATAGTCCACGCAAAACACTAGAAAACAGTGAGAAAATAATCATGGCTATCACTATTTATTATCATCGATCAATACACTAGGCCAAATAACAAACTGCCCTATTGAAAACGCGCACATAGCAGGCAAAAATGAATTTTGGCAGGCCACAAATCATACAACAATATAGACAATAGATAGAATAAACAATATGCCCTCTAAAAGTCATGTTATTGTCCTATATCGACATTCAAAATATTTCTTTGTTGTTGATTAATATATCTTTCCCAAATTCGCTTGGATGATCACAGAACAATGGTTTCAAGTCAAGGTTGGCCTTGATAAATAAAACAATCAAGTTCAAGACTTGGAACCTTTGTCTTGTGCCATCTTGAAAGGTAGCCAGGCCTTTGCATTAAGGTAAGACTAACATTGAGCTTGCAATGATAGAGACTCGTCTATGATAATAATTGTCCTTCAAGGTGTTGAAAGGTCTCTATGATTGCAAGCTTAACGTCTGTCTGTCTTCAATGCAAAGGCCCAGATACCTTTTAAGATGGCACAGGTAACCATGAAAGGGGGATAATCGGGAAAGGTCTATTGAAACCAATTAATAATTAACAATTATTCGCCGAAGGCGAAGTGATTATCGGTGAATATTTACCGAGTGGTGAGTCTTCGAGCTGCGAGGTTAATATTCACCGATAATCACTTCGCCTGAGGTGAATAATCGTTTTAGTATAAATACAAAGGTGATTATTTCAAAAAAGAAAGAAGGAAACAGCATTGAAAGTGAAAATATTTTATTAAGTGTGACCGTTACGCGTAAAAATTGTAAACTTTGTCTCGCATATAATGACAAAAAAACATGAAAATTTATTATGATACTTTAAATAGCTCGACACCAAACTTAGTAGCTTCTTTTGTCGATTTTGGGACAGCATTTTCTTTAAAGTTTTCAATTTCATCTTCGCTAACAGTGACAAAATTAACAACTACTGGCAGCCATTTTGTCTGAAAAGGTGATTATCGGCTGATAATCCGAGATAGCAAACCAATCAGAGCGCGCGATTTTGTATAATCACCTTTGTATTTATACTAATATTTGATAATTGATCATTTCTTTGTATTAATCCATGAGCAAAAATTATTGAGCCCTAGAACAAGTAGAACAGCTTTGTTTTGGTTTACTTGTGAGAGAGAAAATGGAGGTGGCCAGCAAGTTTGAAAACAAAAATAAAAATGCAGATGTGCAATAAGCTAATACAGTACCGCTATAGACCGAATCGAAATATGGCGTACTCTTATTGTTCATGACTGTCTAGCCTCGTGTTCATGTTGGAAAACAATAAAGTTTTCACATGTATGCCAGGCTGGGCAGTCAAGAAGAATTGTTATTCAAATTGGCCGCCATATTTCGATTCAGTGTATTGTTTGGTTAGGTTTAGGGCAATAATGACCATGAATGATAGTTCCAAGTAGAGATTCAAGTTGCTGCGCATAGCAAAACTATAATTTATCATGCACAGCAACTCGAATCACGACTTGGAACTATCATTCGTCGTCATTCGTGGATGGAAATGTGAAAATGACTATTATTTGGAATGACTATTGTTTTTTAAACCAATCCTAAATGATGCTTTGATTTGGTGCTAACAGTCCCCAGATAACAGTCGCTCCTCATTCTGCATTATTAGTATTCTTCATATCATACTCAGCCTCATTCAATGATTGCTTAATATTATATGTACAGTGTGTATTTCCTCTTTCTACACTCAATGTAGACTTATGTAGAGTAACACATTAAAACATATTCCCTCTCCATATTTTTCTGAGTATTCTTTGGCCATTTCTCCCTCCTCCATTTTTTCTAGTAATTTCTCCCATTTCCCAGTCTTATCAAATGAGGTCTTTTGAAATGTGTTGTTTGTCATCAATTTTCTAAAAATGATTTTCACATTAAATGTTCTGTCTCCACACTTGATAAGTTTGGGCTTCCTGTGGTGACATTGGATTAGTTCCTCAGAATATAATAGTGCCCTTAGGTAGTCAGGCCTTTGCATTGAGGCAAGACGAATGCTGAGCTTGCAATGATAGAGACATGTGAATAATTGTCCAGCAAGGTGTTAAAAGGTCTCTATCATTGCAAGCTAAACTTTGGTATGGCTTTGATGCAAAGGCCAAGTTACCAATACCATTTTGCTGTCTTACCTGCTCCTGTATGTCCTTGGTAACACTGCAGTCGCCGCCCTGTAGACCACTCCCACACCCCAATAGTATTATCAAATGAAGCTGTTATTACTTTATGGACATCAAAGCTAATATCGGCACAGGTATGGGTTAGAAGGAAATGTTGACAATGACCTGTGTTGACATCCCAGAGGCGAACTGACCTGTCATCCGAACCTGTCATCAAATGAGAGACAAATTTTATTTTGCTTGAAAAGTTGCATTATACAATAATAATAATAATAATAATAATAATAATAATAATAATAATAATAATAATAATAATAATAATAATAATAATAATAATAGTACGTTCTTTTATAGCGCACTATACATATGTCTCAGTGCGCTTATGTAAATATGATAGTGATGAAATTAATGTGTGTAAATATACAATGAAAATTTAAAATACTTAAGGTGGCTCGACCCAATAATTTTTCGCGAGTACCGTCCGCATTTGAAGCTTGAGTATAAAAACGCGTTGAGTTCGATTTCAAATCCACTTGAACACATTTCTTTCATAAAGACTGAATTATGATTTAGGATGTTTTTTTGAGAAATCGGACATAATTTTAATTGATTATTACGAAATATAAAATTGCGAGACAAGTTGCAGAGTTCGTGGCTACACGGTGCAACAGAGACACAATCGTTGCCAAAAGTAGAAATGAATTCTACTTTTTGCAATGATTGCTTCAACTTGTTTCACAACATTTTAAGTAAATCACGTGTTGTAATGCTTCGTGCAACTTATGTCGTTGCGAGACAAGTTACAGAGAAAATTTCACCACACCCCTTAACAGTTCAATAATATGATTGTCAGTCAAATTGGGCTTCCTGTGGAGCTCATTAAATAAACTGTTGTTTAATATTCGACTTTTGACAGCTCAAATCACAAATTCTTTACCTGTAGCCAACATGTTCTCTTTGTAGCACAAAGCAAACACCCTAGCCGTATGTCCATGCAAAAGAACCGTCTCAAACGCCTTGTCAAGTTTCAAACTTTCGATTCTCCTTCTAGCTTTCAAGTAAAGATTCTTCCATCGTTCATTCTTAAGTTCGTCTTCGTTTACTTTCATACCAAGACGTTGACACGCTTTCTGCCAGATTTGATGACATGTTGATATAACCTTGTTCCACTTTTTACTCACCAGGCAGCAGTTAGACAACGACTTGGGGTCGAGCCATTTTAAAATATGAAAACACAACTCCAGTGGGAGGCTTCTCAAAAAGTCTCTCTTAACAAGTAATTCAAGTTTCGTGGATAAAAGATGAAGCTGTTCTGGCCCGCAGAGCTTTATCAGTTGGTCTATAGTTGCATTTTTCTCTAAGTCTGTTAATTCGCTAAAATTTTCACATATTTTCTGAAGCCATTTTTCAAAATCTTTTTCACTTTCTTCGTTTTCCATACTTGTTGACCTGCGCAGTCTCACTCGACCATACAATAACGCGGGAGCCTTGCACTAGTATTCCATCCGCTGACCTTTTATAAAATTTGAAAACAAATCTTTACGAAAAGCCGAAAGTCTATAATTTTAATTTTCTAAAAATATATAATAATGTTTAGCGGTTTAAATTCCTTACTTAATCTAAAAGAATCTCAACCTATAAAGGTAAGTTATAATACAGGGTAATATGGACGCAGAGTTTTTGGCAGATAATAATGTTTTTTTTTTTTTTTGTACTTTTAGGGGAAGTTTATTCTTATTTCAGACGATGAAAATGATGGCAGTTTTCTGGTTAATTATTTGATGTCTCTGTACTTAAAAGGTATTAGATTATATCAATGACTTAGTCTTGCTATTGTGCTTTTTACATTCTATGGTAGAAGTATATTAATCAGTGCAATTAAAATATCTGGGAAGTTTTTTGACTCACTTGTTCTGCAATCATTCATCCATCCATCCCTTTATTCAGCAATTTATTCATTCATTCATTCATCCATTCATCCATCCATCCATTTATTCATCCAACCATTAATTCATTCAGACACTCATCAATCCATCCATTCATCCATTCATTCATCCATTCATTACTTAATTAATTCATCCATCCATTTTGTCATACACTCATCCAATCATTCAACAATCCATCCATCAATCCATTCCTACATTCATCCATCCATTCGCTCGTTCATTCTTCTTTCCATTCATCCATTCATTTATTTATCCATCCATTTATCCAATTATTCAATAATCCATCGATCCATTCATTTTGTAATATATTTCTTTTATGTTATAGGTGGTTTCAAAGTATGTTTTATAGCTCTCTCACAATCATTACCTCATTACAGCAGCGTAGCACAGAAACTGGTGAGTATCTCACACAACCTCATACCCAGCGCCCACGTTACTTTTGGTCTGCGACAAAGAACGTGAGCCCTGGCATAAACCGTTTCTGAGCGAATTTGATTGGCCCATGCATTTTCAAACTGATGCGCACAGTCACACATTTTTCCGGGTGTAATTTAGCTAACGCATGCGCTGTAACACCGGAAGTCCAATAAATCCTGGACTTTGCTAGAAACGGTTTATGCCAGAGCTCACGTTCTTTGTCGCAGACCAAAAGTAACCCGGGCGCTGGGTACGAGATTGTATCTCACATAACTTTTAACCCACATCATATAAAATACAGCCAATCAGAATGCTTGAAAGCTTTTGTTTATTTGGCAGTATTCAACTGCCTCTTCCCATGAGACATTGCTGGTTCTCTTTATTTTATATGTTGTGTGATAAAATAGTTATATAATGGTTATACTAGTGTTTGTGCAAAATTGTGTGTTGCTCTACAGTGAAACACCTCAGTCTATACCAGATAGTTATTACTGAGACCTGATCGAAAATGTCTGGTTTATATGCAACTTCAAAACAATTTGTTCCTTAATTTTAAAATAGGCACATGTGGAAAAATGTTTGACCAAAAGATTTGTCTGTTTTAGATAGAATGCCTCCGCTGGGGAGGGGGGGGGGGGTGGTGGTGGTAGTACTCCATTTGTCCAAGTGGTAGGGGTGATCGACAGAGGTTTTGAAAACGACCCCTAAAAGGTACGCACAGATAAAAATAACTGATAAAGCTTTGTCGATTTCTACCCCAATATTATAAAGCACCAAAACAGAGTAAAAATGACTCTTACAGGTACGAAATCATGTTAGGTAACTGATTTTTGAACCCTAAAAGGACCCTATAAGGTACACACAAGAATGTATTTTTTTCCTAAAAGGCACGCCGATCACCCTTACCACTTGGACAAAGGAAGTACACCCCCCCGGAATAGCCTGTTTATTCAGGGTTTGGTAAAGAGAGGCTCCACTGTAGTACATTATATATCTTTAGTTATCTAAGACATTTTATTCCTTTTTTTACACAATTACAGGGGGTAAATCTCTCAGGAGCCTGTGATAGTTATCTAAGACATTTTATTCCTTTTTTTACACAATTACAGGGGGTAAATCTCTCAGGAGCCTGTGATAGTTATCTAAGACATTTTATTTCTTTTTTTAACACAATTACAGGGGGTAAATCTCTCAGGAGCCTGTGATAGTTATCTAAGACATTTTATTTCTTTTTTTAACACAATTACAGGGGGTAAATCTCTCAGGAGCCTGTGATAGTTATCTAAGACATTTTATTTCTTTTTTTAACACAATTACAGGGGGTAAATCTCTCAGGAGCCTGTGATAGTTATCTAAGACATTTTATTTCTTTTTTTAACACAATTACAGGGGGTAAATCTCTCAGTAGCCTGTGATAGTTATCTAAGACATTTTATTTCTTTTTTTAACACAATTACAGGGGGTAAATCTCTCAGGTGCCTGTGATAGTGGTCAAGTGAAATACATTGATGGACTTAAATTGATATCAAACAGCCTTTATGACAGTGGAAAGGAAGATGCTAGTGTACATAATAACCCATTTATTAATATCAGGTATTACAATGATCGATCACCTTTCAAAACATTGTGAGAGTCTTCAGCATCTAGCCAGGCTCCTCTGCAGGCAACTTCTCGCCTTTTAACGCTTCTTTGCTTTTTGGGGTTCCTGTGGGACGACTGAGAAAGGACTCGGGACTTTTCATCTCTAGTCCTAATCTTCTTTTTTCTCGACAAAGGAAGCCCAATATAGAAAGGAAGTCCGAATTCCGGTTGGGTTGCCTGTGGAGGAGGCTATTCAGCATCTTACTCTTTTTGTTGTTGTTGTTGTTGTTTGGTTTCATTCATGTATTAATTGCATTCATTATCAATGTTATCTTTTTTTGTTTATCATTCATTTATCCATCCATCTATTTATTCATTTATTTGTTTATTTATCCATCCAACTATTAGCCTGAGAAAACAGACGTTGTTTTGCTCCTCGTCCCCACGCAAACCTCTCAGGCTATCCAACTATTTATAGATTTATTTGTTTATCCATCAATTCATTTATTTGTTTATCCATCAATTCATTTATTTGTTTATCCATCAATTCATTTATTTGTTTATCCATCAATTCATTTATTTGTTTATCCATCAATTCATTTATTTGTTTATCCATCAATTCATTTATTTCTCTAATCATTCATTGATTCATTTATCCATTAATTCATTTATTTGTTTATCCATCAATTCATTTATCCATCAATTCATTTATTTGTTTATCCATCAATTCATTTATTTCTCTAATCATTCTTTGATTCATTTATTTGTTTATCCATCTATCCATATATTTATCTATCCACCCACCCATTAATTTATTTATCCATCCGTCTATCCATTTATCCATCCATTCATTCATCCACCAATTTATGCTAGTGCCATTTGTTTATATCTATTTATTATCTATTTCTAGTGATTTAGGGTTTTCCCTCCAACCTCTATACAACCAGGTCAAGA
Organism: Metridium senile; assembly: GCA_949775045.1. Lineage (NCBI taxonomy): Eukaryota > Metazoa > Cnidaria > Anthozoa > Actiniaria > Metridiidae > Metridium > Metridium senile. The sequence goes on along the minus strand of OX459101.1, from coordinate 19,052,853 downwards.
CCTTTGTTGACCAGTCAAGTAAACCATGTCTTGTTCTAATAGATGATGTATCTATCCTACTGACCCTTGGTGTTCCTCTACAAAACATCCTTGATTTCTGTTCTTACTGTAAAAACCTAACTTGTTATAACTCAAACCTGGTAAGATAGCACTTAGAAATGAATTAATGAAAAGATCTTATGATATAATTCAGCATTCAAAATAATATTTTGAAAAATGCTGAAATTTGTAGGCTTTTTGGTATGGAGTGCTCTTTATTTTTGTGGGCATTGTTTTTGGTCAGTGCTATGCTTTTTAGATAAAAATTAAAAATTGGCAAGCAAACAGACAAGCAAAAGTGACCAAAATACTGCGCTTTTCGGTTGAGCTTGGAACTGCTAAAGTTTTATTGGTTAGTTTAAACAAAGAAACTATGTCTTATGAGGTCATAACACATTGTTGTCAAGGCTAGGTTCATACGTTGTTAGGTGGCAAAATTTCATAAAATTCACTGTCTACAATTTAAAATTAACTGTATCCTTGATTTCACCAATCAGAAATCAAGTACTTGAAATTTTGCTGCCCAACAACATATGAACCTAGCCTTGACAACATTGTGTTACGATCTCATAAGACATAGTTTCTTTGTTTAAACTAATCAATAAAGCTTTAGCAGTTCCAAGGTCAACCGAAAAGCGCAGTAGCAGCTTTTTTGAAACATGAAAAATCTATTATATTTGCTTACCATGACATCATTTGTGAATTTTTTGCATTTTTGAAGTTTTACTACATGTACTTTTACTTGTCCTGACATTTTGTTTTCCTCTCTGCTCACGGTATATATATGAGCTTGTTGCTCATATTCATTGGAGGTTGATATAATAATTTCATTTATTTTACATTTTTAGATTGATAGATGCTTTGCATGTTTGGTTCACGCTGACAATGATGTCGATGATGAAGAATCCATGTTACTATGGAAACAACTAAGTCATACAGCCCACATGGAATTACATGTTAAAGGTCTGAGTAGCGGCTACTGCAAGGATGTACACGGCCAGGTAAGTTTTACATATCAAAAAATAAATAAATAAATAAAAAAATAAAAAAAATAGTGGAAGAAATGAACTAAAATGAGAAAGAGAAGAATTTAGTAACTAAATGAAACTTACTCAAGCCTGAATTAATCTTTTGAAATGTAAGGTAATATAATGAAATTTACTCCGAAGAAGGGCTAAAGCTCGAAACGTCAGTAAAGTTAAGTCAACATTTTTTACGGTGTTACAAATTTCATTCTATTACCTATCGTTTATATCAAACACCGACGCAACCTATACTAGTTTACTCGCTAGTTTCTATTTATAGTTTTGAAATGTAGTCAACACTTCATATTGAAATAACAAATAGAAAAAATAAGCATTCCCTGTTTTAGCTTTATATATTTAAAAGGTTTGTAGGATTTTTTTTAAATCACCTAAAAATTACAAAGCTTGTAAGTTTGGTGAGCATGGCTTGCCAACCAACTTTAAAAAATCTAGTAATTCTTTGACAATTCCTTGAGCTTCAGTTTTAAAGATATATATTAAGCTAAAACTTTGAGAAAATGCTTACAGTATTTTGACATTCTCTTTCGAATTCTGGTCTTACCATTTCACTATTCTTAGATTTTTTGATTGACAAGGTCACATGACCAGGTGCTGTAAAGGGGATAGACTAGAGGAATTTCATAGCAGCCATGTTTGTGGTCAAAACAATGGAGCTAATTTCTCTCAAGGGTTCAACTGAAATCCTTTGTCATTCAAAAACTTTCTTTTGTACTTGCCCATAAACATGGCTGCCATGAAATCTCTCTATTGTAGGAGCTTGTCAACATGCACTTGTAGAATAGTGAAATAAAAATGTCTCATGACTGCAGATATTAACATTTCAATCTCTTGATTTCAGCTTGTTATAACTTCACAAGATGATCTTAGATTGGTATCACCTAAACAGGCAGTTACACAGTTTAAAATCCAGGACAGAGTTATTAATTTCTTTGCACCTGGTACTTCTAAAGCAGTGTTGTAATTTGACAATAGCCCAATTTGTAATGTAAACCTCAGCCTTGGTAGCATGTAATATATTCTTTAGAATTTGACTACAGCATACATCGATGATAGAGTGTAATATATCCTTTAGAATTTGACTACAGCATACAGCGATGTAAACCTCAGTCACGATAGCGTGTAATATATTCTTTAGAATTTGACTACAGCATACATCGATGATAGTGTGTAATATATCCTTTAGAATTTGACTAACGCATACAGTGATGTAAACCTCAGCCACGATAGCGTGTAATATATTCTTTAGAATTTGACTACAGCATACATCGATGATAGTGTGTAATATATCCTTTAGAATTTATTACAGCATACAGCGATGTAAACCTTAGCTATGATAGCGTGTAATATATTCTTTAGAATTCGACTACAGCATACAGCGATGATAGCGTGTAATATATCCTTTAGAATTTGACTACAGCATACAGCGATGTAAACCTCAGCCACGATAGCGTGTAATATATTCTTTAGAATTTGACTACAGCATACAGCGATGATAGTGTGTAATATATCCTTTAGAATTTATTACAGCATACAGCGATGTAAACCTTAGCTATGATAGCGTGTAATATATCCTTTAGAATTTGACTACCTCATACAGCGATATAAACCTTAGTCACGATAGCGTGTAATATATTCTTTAGAATTTGACTACAGCATACAGCGATGATAGCGTGTAATATATCCTTTAGAATTTGACAACATCATACAGCGATGTAAATCTCAGCCACGATAGCATGTAATATATTCTTTAGAATTTGACTACAGCTGCAATTATGTGTGGAATGTACAAAAAATTATGTTTATCAAAATTCTCAAGTTACTACTAAGCGAAGTACAATTTGAGTTCATATCATTTAGAGTCTTACAATAAACTATTGTGTCCTTGTGAATATTCTGTCCAAAATGATTAAAATTTACAATGAAATACTATCGTGCCTTGTCCTTTTCGGTGTCTGCATCATTTATTTCAGCTTTCAAAAGTCAATCTGTTTCTCATAATAAACAGCATTGAGGGATTTAACAATAGGATAGCGCAATATTCTATGGGTTTCCCGAAATCCAAGTTTTTCATAAAGAGCCATGGCACCATGTTGAGCTGCCGATGTCATTAAAGTCACTTTGTTGTAATTGTTATCCTTGCAAAACTGCTCAACGAGATGCAAAAGTTTAGTTGCTATACCTCTCTTCCGAATTGCAGACGAGACAAACATTCTCACTACTTCGGCTTCGTTTGGTTTGTGGTCGTCTATATGTTTAATCCCCGCCATTCCAACGACTTTATTTTGTAGCAAAGCAACAAACAAGCGAGAGCCATTTTGGTAAAACTTGGCGGTGTCTTGTAGATCGGTTTTCAGGGCATCGTTAATAAACGACTTTATTATGCGGAAGATATAGATGTATAGAAATGCAGCCAGTACAGTACACACAAGTACAAACACCACGACATCTTGTAGCGACCAGCGTATAGCAAGGACCAAAGACAGCAAGATCCCTGCGTAAGGAAGGTATCCTCTAACTTCGCGAACGAAAACCGGCCAAAGGAACTCGAACAATCCAGCACGCAACAGGGATCGACATTGGCTCTCATCGTTTGCCTCGAAAGGACGTAGCTCCAGTTCAGCTTTATCCATTTTAAACGAGAAAGGCAGAGACTTACGATGATGGGTTTAGGAGAAATAGAGTCCGATAGGTGTTAGCAAACGTGCAGTGAAATAACAAGAGGGAAAATTAAGGTATCAGGACTGGTTATGGACCCCTATGTGCGCGACTTCAAATTGTGCTCAAGCTTTACAATATTTTGTTATAAAAGTATATATTATCTGATAGGTGAATAAATGTAGTTTTAGGAAATGTTTTCGAATTGTCCATAACTTAAATTGCAAAAAAGATATGTAGAGTTTAATGCGATTTGAGTGTCCTTTGTTTGAAAAATCACAGCCCTTTACAAATTACCGTCACGTCAATAACAAACACGTCTTTGCACGTTAGAGAAGTTAATCTCCAAAACGGTGCCTGGGATTTTTCATATCTATCTTAGATCAGTTGCTACGAGATCTCAAACATCGACAATCGATATTTTAATGTATTTTCTTACTAATGAAGTGATATCTTTTTAACAAAATAAAAAATAGGAAATCGCAGACACCGTCCCACGCTTGAAACATCGTTCTACAATATTGCGAAGTTTAGTTGCAATCTGTCAAAATTTGAGCGAATGATAGTCGTTTAAAAATGAAAATTTGAGGCTAAAAAGTTACCGAGAAAAACGCGTTTATAAGTTTCGGGCTAGGGAGCCGCTGAGTGTTTACACAGACACTTCATCTGTCAATGAGTTGTCATCTTGCCTGGTCTGTATCATATACCGTAGGCTATTATTAGTGTAATAGGATGCTATTCCAGTCACTCGTTCTCTGGTGTATTGAAACCCATGTTTCTAGTCGATGTCGTTAATGACTTTATGATGCATTTCGCCTATAATATTAGTTGACACTCACTGAAATCCTAACATACGATTTTACAAATCCAACTAGAGAAACAAACTATGCCTAGAGGAAACCGTTCGAGTGTGAATGGCGAAGCTGTGGCCGATGCAAACACACAACCAGAGCCGCTACGGCGACCTAGAGAAATTGTTATTCAACATTACAAATGAGGGAATTGGGGCCGGGTAATTATGATCGTATTTTAATGTCAATACCTTTGTAACAACGCACAGATAACAATGCTACTTTTGCCGCTTACTTCCCGTAGAATACTGAATATTTGACGTTCTAACTTCGGCCCTAACTTCTAGATTTGATTTCGAAGTGTTTGTATTAAAACCTCGAAGCAAGCACTTAACTACAATATGCAGCACTTTGTGTAGAATCCTCTGACCTTTGTACGTGTTTCCTGAGCATATAATACGAGCCTCGATCGCTTTCGCCGAGAGATTTTCGTCGTTCGAGCGGGAAAGGTTTCTTTGGTTTTGGCGATATAAACAAAGAAGACGATCTGCGCTTTCGAGTAGCCAATAAAGAATCGTAATGGACTATACGAGAATCTATACCATGAATATGACAGAGATTATTAAAAGTTTTTCGATTTTCGCGTAGAAGCCGTATTTGAGTAAGATTCTGGGTGTGTCTATAATGCGGACGCGGACGGCGGATGGCGGACGGCGGATGGCGGACGGCGGACGGCGGACGGCGGACGGCGGACGACAAAAAATGAAAAAAATGAAAAAAAAAAAAAAAATGAAAAATGAAAAAAAATAAATAAATAAATATGAAAATAAAAAATAATATTAATAAAAAATAATACAAAAAAAGTAATAAATAAAAAAAAATTAATGTAAAAATATCCTGAATTGAACCATTCTAAAAACAAAACAAAACGAAACGATCTAGGTTTACCTTCATTGTTTTTTGTTTTTGATCTACTAACCGCTGAATAACGGCCTGAATGTAATAAGTGAATCGCAGCAATTTACCGATACTGTACTCAAACGGCGTACGCTGTGTTGCCATGAATCTTTATCTTTATAGGGGCTGCTTAGGTTTAAAGTAAGCTCTCTTTAAGTAAACATTCATCCGTACGTTCATCCGTACTTCAAAACCAATATCTGCAGACAACGTTCTCGTACTGTGGCGCGCGCCATTCAGTTTAAAAACACATGAACCCGAAAACACGCGCACGTAAGCCAATCTAAATTTGGCGCTTTTTCAGGTCACCCGAATACAGTCACTATTATCTTATAGTTTATTGTATTTAAGTCAAGCAAAACCACATTGAAATACTGACAACTACTAGTTAAGTTTATTTATTATTATGTTTACAATATTGTACAATACTAACTTCGATTTTTTGTGTTGACGAACTTCGATTCTTTTGTAATTTTCTATGATTTTTTATTCTATTATTGTGTTGTATTTTTTGTTCACCTATATATATATATATTGTTGCTATATCTCAAACTTGGATTTTTTTGTACTGATATCGTAGATAAATACGAAAGGTCAGCTTTATCTCAAACGTGTCTTGAAGTTGTCAAAATCAAATTAAAAGTTTACGAGCGAATCATTCGGCCCCATTCGCACTAGCAAATTGCGTTTGTTTTAACAGAAAAATCTGTAATCGACGAGGTAGGACAAGTGCGAATTATATTTTTTTGTATTGGGACAAAATTTGGAATCGCTGCCAACCAAACTTCAAATACGCTGGTGTCCTGCTCTATTAAACTTTGTAAAAATGTCAATTTTGACAGGTTTCGTAATTATCACTTCAACGTGTGTGTTGCCGTTCAAAGTCAACAAAAAACACAATTCGAACAGAGATGAATCCTTGGTATTATCGTGAATTATACGGGGAAATGTTCCATTTTTCAATAGCAATAAATACTATAGTCAAATAGCTGAATCTGCTCCAAAACGTGACGCTTACATGCACCCCATGGTCTAAAAATAGATAAGATGATTAGACCCCCCCGCGTGATTCGGACAAACACAAGCTCAAGATTACAGTACGTGAGATTGGCATTCTGCTCGCTATTTTTATAAAATTATACCTTATCCATTGTTAAAATGGTCGGTACGAAACATTGCTGTTGGGGTAGATGCAATAGCGATTCCAGATATCCCGATAGACTGCCAAAATCGCTAAAAGAATTGAAGGAATCGGGGGAAAAAGAATTTATACCATTCGTTAATCCTTGGCACGATCACGAGCGATGTTAGAGGTGGATCAACGCTTGATCTCGAGAACATTTCAGTTCAACGAGTATTACAAAAAATACGTATGATCTTCATTAGCCTGGAGAGAAGGGACCTACTGAAGAGTTTCCAAACCAATTTCACGATCGAACAAGCTAGTAGAGAAAGCTTGCCGTGCAAAGAGAAAGGCGCCGAAACAAAGAGAAACTTGTGCGATAAAGGCCATAAAGAAGTCTCGAAATCAGAATTGTGGGACTTGTATAAAGTTGTTGATGGTTTGCGTAAAAGTGAGAATGTTTAATGTAAAAGCATTTTCAAAAACAATGTCGGGTATGTGTAGAATTTAATGGTGCATGGTTAGAAATGAGTGTAAATCTATGGTGAGCTCACATAGAAAATAAATGAAAATTCTCCGGATTATAAATAGTCGTTGGAACAGTTCAATATAGTCCACGGTTCCTGTGTTTTTAAACTAAACCTGAAATGGCGCGCGCCACAGTACGAGAACGTTGTCTGCATATATTGGTTTTGAAGTGTGTACGGATGGATTTTTACTTATAGAGAGCTTACAAAACCCTTAGAAACCTAAGCAGCCCCTTTTATAAAGATTCATTGCAACACAGCGTACGCCGTTTGAGTACAGTATCGTGTAAATTGCTGCGATTCACTTATTACATTCAGGTCATCCGTTATTCAGCGGTTAGTAGATCAAAAACAAAAAACAATGAAGATAAACCTAGATCGTTTCGTTTTGTTTTGTTTTTAGAATGGTTCAATTTAGGATATTTTTAATTACATTAATTTTTTTTTATTTATTAATTTTTTTATTATTATTTTTTATTAATATTATTTTTTATTTTCATATTTATTTATTTTTTATTTATTTTTTCATTTTTTTTTATTTTTTCATTTTTTTTATTTTTTCTCGTCCGCCGTCCGCCGTCCGCCGTCCGCCGTCCGCCGTCCGCCGTCCGCCGTCCGCCATCCGCCGTCCGCCGCGGACCGTCCGCGTCCACATTATAGACACACCGTAAGATTCTTGTGCACGACGATTCACGTATGAAATCACATGGGGCTCATATTGTTGCCTGGCAATTAGCTTACGATGACAGATAGCTAATTAGCTGTTGACATGATAGTTCCGGTCAAATGTTGATCACGAATTTTATTATCAGCAATTTAGCGAAATTGGAAAGTAAAAACGGCATTTTTTTTGAAGAATATGTTAGATAATATCACAATCTAACTTATAGAAGAAGAAAAAAAATTTGAGCAGAGAGTTGTCCATAACCAGTCCTGATACCTTAAACATGTTTACATTTGACCCAGTCTTCAAGACACATAATGCTTTGCAGTCGTAAATAGGGGAAACCACACACGTGGGTATCAAAATGGCCGTAAACGAACGACCGCAGCTCGAGGGGTGGTGGGGATGGGGGAGGGGGGGGGGGGGGGGTGGCATTTACACAGGGATACCACGTGTCTACGTCCTGCAAAAGGCCTATTAGGTAAGAATTTGAAAGTGATGTATATATTCTATGATTTTTCCATCACACCACAGGTAGCCCAAGCTATGCATTTGTACGTTTTCTAGCAATATAACGAAATATATAAAATGCAATAAAAATAAACATGTCTACCTGTGTGTTGTGTTTTTCTTTACATTTCTGTGAAGTTTCAGGCCATTTGCTTCAATATTGAGTGATTCATCGGCTGGGGAACAACAGCCATAAATCCCCGGCATAAATCACTCAATATTGAAGCAAATGGCCTGAAACTTCACAGGAATGTAAAGAAAAACACAACACATAGGTAGAGATGTTTATTTTTATTGCATTTTATGTATTTCGTTATATTGCTAAAAACATACAAATGCATAGCTTGGGCTACCTGTGGTCACACTAAGCAAAGTATTCTTTAGTCTCAGACAATTCACATGTTTTCTTTTCCAAATATTAACCACCCCCCCCCCCCCCCCCACCCCCTTCCTGGTTAGCAAAAATATCATACCCCTCCATATTTTGTTGTTTTTACTAAACCCCTATAAAACAGCATACAATTTGTAACAACTCCCCTACATAGCTTCCAAAAATGATGTGATCCCCCTCAATATTGCCGACCCCCCTCATACACCAATACATGAAAGCCCCCTTAGAGACTTGAGAATTGCAAATTGAGACTTTGTGCACTGCAAAAAGAGTGCACTTGAACCAAGTGTCAATCATTACAACAACAATTAAACAACGTTTTTATTACACCTAGAATTTGCAAGAGATTACAATTTACAAATATAAAATTACAAGTACAGTAGGTAGAGTACAAATACTAAAAGTGTGCAATACTTTGCACTATTTACCACTAAATAGTGTTGATTAAACAATAGAGAACAATAGAATTAGCATAATTTAGCAGTATTAAGTGGTATTTATGTTGCACACTTTTAATGTTTGTACTCTACTGGCCCTAGCCAATAACTAAATAGCTAAAAATGACCAATTATAAGTAATACCATGGCTTGAGGGCCGAATTAGTGATTAAATGTTCCCAAAAGCTGAGTGAAATTTGGTGGAAGTCCCGACGGCACAGGCCGAGGGACTTTTACTAAACTTCCCGAGCGAGGCTGAGGGACATTTAATCACTAATTTCCCGAGTGACATGATATTAGATTTAATATTATGATTACCGAGGAACATAAAACTACTGTTAGGAAATATATGTTAGTTTTCATAGAAGCATAAATTATAAACTTTTACAAAGCTGTTGATTTTCGGCATACTTTAAGGAATAGTTGCCTTTGTTAAAGGAGACAATGCCAAATTATACCACCATGCATTCATAATAGATTGTTTGCATAAACACGTATGACATACTTTATTACTTCAATGTAGTCAACGCATGCACATAGTTACTTAATGAGTCCCACAAGTGTTAGAGTATGGACTTGATTGAGTGTATGTACAGGGTCCTTTTTATAGAATTTCCAACTGGGTTGAAGTGATCCAGGAATGGCCTTGGTGATTGTTATAACGAGGGACCATTGCTCATGATTAAATTCGTGAAGGATATTTAGACTTTTTTGCAACAAAACTTTCAAAGTTCAATCTGTTTTTCATAAAAAACATGTCTGAGGAACCTAAGAGCAGGATAAAGCATTAATCTATGGGTTTCTCGAAATCCATGTTTTTCATAAAGAGCCATTGCAGCAATTTGAGCTGACGATGTCATCAAAGTCACTTTGTTGTAGTTGTTGTCCTTGCAAAACTGTAAAATAAGAAGCAGAAGTTTTGTTGCTATACCTCTCTTTCGAATTGCAGACGAGACAGACATTCTTGATACTTCGGCTTCGTTTGGTTTGTGGTCGTCCTTATGCATAATCCCCGCCATTCCAACGACTTTATTTTGTAGCAAAGCAACATACATACAAGAGCCATTTTGGTAAAACTTGGCGGTGTCTTGTAGATCGGTTTTCATGGCATCGTTAATAAACGAAATTGTTTCCATGTATATATGAATGTATAGAAATGCAGCTAGTACAGTACAAGCTAGTACGAACACTACGACATCTTGTAGCGACCAGCGTATGGCAAGGACCAAAGACAGCAAGATCCCTGCGTAAGGAAGGTATCCTTTAACTTCTCGAACGAACACCGGCCAAATCATTTCGACCAATCCAGCACGAAACAGGGATCGACATTGACTCTCATCGTTCGGCTCGAAAGGACGTAGCTCCAGTTCAACTTTATCCATTTTAAACGAGAAAGGCAGAGACTTACGATTATCAGTTTGAGAAGAAGCAAATGTGCAGTGGAGTGCAGAGGAGAAGAAGCAAATGTGCAGTGGAGTGCAGAGCAAAAATATGTTTACGTTTGACCCAGTCTCCTCGAGGCTTCCCGTCCCAGGTCAGCAGCTTGTATCGCGGTCTCAAGAACTACCATGTCAGACCGAAATGCACAGGAAGCCCAAGCTCTGTATGATAGGCTTTATAAGGCCTATATATAATGCTTTGTATTGGGGTTTAGGCTGTGGTCTATAGCTCCGTAAATAATAAAGCAAATAAACGCTAACATTTACGTAGTGTTATTTGTGTTTTTGTTGTTCTCTGGTAGCGGTTTCAGGCCTTTTTGTCGATTTTTAGCTGATGAGCTCTCCTGCCATTACTAAGAAGAATGATGCGTGTACCAAGACGGCAATTTCTAAAATGGTCCGGGTGCTTGCTCTCCGTGAACGTTTCAAATTTTACGTTCTAAGTGTTATATATATTTCTTTAATTTCGAGACATTTTATCGCGAAAGTTATGATTCAAACCTTGGCTCCTGTTCAAACGATGTTTCGGTGTTCGCCCCCCTTCAGCAATAGTATATTTTTTAAATATTTTTTCAAAGTTCCATCAAACCCCCTATATTTGGTGGCTGGATCTGCCCCTGATAAGTCATTGTAAAATATCCAAGAGATCCATTCGTCGGGGATGGCGTCGCGCAAACTCGTCAATTATGACATCTGCCAGTGTCCAATTCCATATCATCAGTAAGAGACTATTCATTCTTTCCTGTCATTGTAGTGCGCATATAGGTCTTTAGACGTCTGATGCCACTGATTGACCTTTCGCACTCGCACGACGTCACCGGAAATGTGGAAAGAATGCGCAACAGACAGTGAATATTCGGAAAAACCAAACTTTCCGGCTGCCTGTTCAAGTGCCTTTGATGCTGTGTCTGGACGGTCTGGCCCCGCAATCTTTTCCCATTTCATCCTCCAAATGTGGACTTCTGTGATCACGGTTTCTGGTGACAGCAAGTCATCCTGGTAAAAGTCGATCAGCTCTTTGGTGCCGTTGGAGTCAACCTGCCCAGAGAAGTCCATCACAGAAGGGATAAGTTTCAAAGCTTCAGTTGCTCTTTTGGTTTGTTCTGAGAAACGTGAATTCAGTTCCGTCAAGAGATGATCTACAAGTGGTATCGGGTAACCTGGTATCGTTAGATTTCGTTTATAATATTCTTCTGCTGTCGATGCTGGAGTCCCGCTGGTACCTCTAAACCTTGACCCTATTTAAGACAGCAGAATCCTAAAAATATGTACCCTATTTCAAGGCAAATTGGTAAAAAGTAGACCCTATCCGAGACTCAAGGGGGGAATTGTATACCCTAGGTAAGGCAATTTAAGACAAAAAATTGTATACCCTCAGTTCAAGACGCCAAGGCAAAAAACGATACCCTATTTGGCGGAACGTTACCGTATAGTAAATATAAGGGAGTGTTGCGATGTTGCGCGTTTTTCCACCCGAGTACCAACTTGTCTCGCGTCAAAATGGCTTGTTGCAAGTTGAGTTGAATTCTGATTTCTGATTGGTTAATACAGCGAGTAAACAAACATGGCGGCGTGCTTGATACACGTTTTGTTGCAAAAAGTAGAAAGATCTTCTATTTTCTGCAACAAACAGTTTCAACTTGCAGCAAGACATTTTGACGCGAGACAAGTTGGTACGATGGTGGAAAAACGAGCAACATCGCTTTCCAACTTGTTTTGCAGCGATGTTGCGAGACAAGTTGGACGAATTTGTTGCTCGTATTACCGTAGCTTAACACGAATCGGGCTCCCAATCCTAATGCCCCTATCAGATGTAAGTCCCAAGATCAAGAACAAATAAACAATCTGTTCATAATACATTCACTTTTGTTCTACAAGCAATCGGTACGTTTCATGACAATAGAGGCTTAAAACAATATATTTTCATATTTTTAAAAGAAAAAGATGCATTATAGCATTATATACATAATAAAACTAATGAGTGATTAGCTCCATTTTGTGCAAGACTTTTATTCATGACGACTTAACCTTGTTCCCAGGGCCTTATCAATTCGCTTTTCACGACTACCACCAAATATACACATGCATAAGGTACCGGTACTCAGTCTTCTCTTCTGCACGTGACGCACAAAAGTTCCATTGAAGAAGTCTAAAGCCTCAGTCAAACGGCAATGATAGTTCATGATAGTTCATGATAGTTCCAACTATCATGTGCGCTTGACCCAACCTCCTTCCCAGGGCCCTCTCCCTTCGCTTTTGGGTGGGGCGGGAAATGCCTAAAACGAAGGGAGAGGGCTTGGGAACGAGGTTGCGTTTGACCACCAACTATCATGCTAGACTGCGAGCAGTTCCTACTTTACCCTCCGGATTCAGAAAATTTAAACTTTAATAAAACAAGCGAGCGGGGATTGGGGGCGAGTTGGGGAGGGGAGAGGAAAAGTACTAAAAAGTACCTACTTTTCCTCTCCCATCGCTCCTCCCATTTTTCGCCCCCAATCCCCGCTCGTCCGTGTTTTATTTAAATGCTCATTTTTCTCTCGTTTTCCTCAGAATCCATCCTCGGGAACCCAGGGGTATTCTTCTGTCGCTTGTTTCTCGCTTCCTTCTGTTGGAGCTTGTTCCGGAAATCAAAATTCAGCTCTTTCCTGATTGTTCGACCTTATTAGGTCGACCAATGAAAATCAAGATAACCAAAAGAAAGTCGTTAAATAAGTTTGAATTTTGACTTCCGGAACAAGCTCCAACAGACTACGTTCCCAGGGGTATATGCTGTGGAAGCGAGAAACGAGCGACAGAAGAATACCCCTGGGTTCCCGAGGATGCTCAGAATCAGATCCGGTGGTAACGAATTTAGTAACGCACTCTCTTAAAACACACTAAAGAGATATTTCTCTTAGTGTACTATGCGAGTGCGTTCAAGACCACCGGATCTGATTTCACGCCAACGACTGTCCCATTGCTGAGGTCGGATTTCATAGATTACGTTTACAAAGGTCACGATGTGTAGCGCTAATCTCCTAAACACCACAGGAAACCGAAAAAAGCTACGCGATTTTTTATCTTATGTAAGAGCAACAAAAAGCCGGGCTCCCTGTGATAGATGATGATAGTTTTTGCCATTTGACCGCACTTACATGATAGTTGATGATAGCTGAGACGCCTTCAACTATCATCAACTATCATAGCCGTTTGACCACCGCTTAAGGGGCTGTTTATATGAAGGCAAGTTGTCCATGCTAGCCAGGGTAACTCTATTGTTTTATGTCCCCAGGGCCCCAGGGGAATATATAATACAATAGAGTTATCCTGGCTAGTAAGGACAACTTGCCTTCATATAAACAACCCCTAAATCGTATGTGCATTAAATCGTGAGACGTGTGCAAATTATCGTACAAATTTGTTGTACAAATTTGTTGGAGAAAAAACTAGTGTCTATAACATGAAATAAGGTTCTATTTTTTGCAAGCTTTCAAAGTTCAATCTGTTTTTCATAATGGACAGACTTGAAGAACAAAAGGGTTGTACCCGTTCTGTGGGTTTCTCGAAATCCATGTTTTTCATAAAGAGCCATTGCAGCAATTTGAGTTGTCGATGTCGTTAAAATCACTTTGTTGTAGTTGTTGTCCTTGCAAAACTGCTCAACGAGATGCAAAAGTTGTGTTGCTATACCTCTCTTACGAATTGCAGACGAGACAGACATTCTTACTATTTCGGCTTCGTTTGGTTTGTGTTCGTCTTTATGGATAATCCCCGCAATTCCAACGACTTTATTTTGTAGCAAAGCAACATGCAAGCGAGAGCCATTTTGGTAAAACTTGGCGATGTCTCTTAGATCGGTTTTTAGGCATGCATCGTTAACATAAGTCCTTATTCCAATTTTTATAATAATGTATAGAAATGCAGCTATTACAGTACACGCTAGTACAAACACTACGACATCTTGTAGCGACCAGCGTATGGCAAGGACCAAAGACAGCAAGATCCCTGCGTAAGGAAGGTTTCCTCTTACTTCTCGAACGAAAATCGGCCAAATCAATTCGACCATTCCAGCACGAAACAGGGATCGACATTGACTCTCATCGTTTGCCTCGAAAGGACGTAGCTCCAGTTCAGCTTTATCCATTTTAAACGAGAAAGGCAGAGACTTACGATTATCAGTTTGAGCAGAAGGAAATGTGCATTTGGAGTGCAGAGCAAAAATATGTTTACGTTTGACCCAGTCTCCTCGAGGCTTCCCGTCCTAGGTCAGCAGCTTGCATCGCGGTCTCAAGAACTAATATGGCGCGAAGACCGCGAAGAAATTCCAAAATTTGTACATTAATATCCTGGGGGTGGGGGTGGGGGGAGGGGTGGTGGGGCTGACTAGGATTTTGGTTGGGGGGGGGGGGGGGGGGGGGCAGGGGGGTTCACAAGACCGAAATGCACAGGAAGCCCAAGCTCTGCATGATAGGCTTTATAAGGCCTATATATAATGCTTTGTATTAGGGTTTAGGCTGTGGTCTACAACTCCGTAAATAATAAAGCAAATAAACTCTAACCTTTACGTAGTGTTATTTGTATTTTTGTTGTTCTCTGGTAGCGGTTTCAGGCCTTTTTGTCGATTTTTAGCTGAGCTTTCCTGCCATTACTAAGAAGAATGATGCGTGTACCAAGACGGCAGTTTCTAAAATGGTCCGGGTGCTTGCTCTCCGGGAACGTTTCAAATTTTACGTTCTAAGTGTTTTTATATATATTTCTTTAGTTCGAGACATTTTATCGCGAAAGTTATGATTCAAACCTTGGCTCCTGTTCAAACGATGAGTGGGGATTTGTAAAATATCCCTAATAGTCAAGGAGCAAATGTCCAAAAAATAGCTCCCGTGGGACTTTCATGAAGAAAGTTGACAACCTATCTAGATATGTTCAGGGACACCCAAGGAACAAGAAAAGAATTGTTGACAATCTGTCAACTCGCTATTATCGATTTTATGGGAGTTTAAAAATATACCCAGCATGAAAACGAGGCTGGGATGTTATTGCCCCCAAAAAACATGTTATGATTGAGCAGTCATCATGACACTGACAGGCATCAACATATAGCCTCCAGCCAACAGTTTTATATTGTTGTTGCTTTAGTCACGTGACCAGAAAGTGGTTGCATGAAAACGAGGCTGGGTATTTTAAATGCTTTTATTTGCTATATTTCTGTGCTTTATTTAAAGTTAATGTGTACTAAATGTTTATCAAAATACTTGAAAAACTGTTTAGAAGTGTTGGCAATCAATATCACGTCATCAGCAGCATCAAATCGAGGCTAGTGAGGTAACTCAATTAAATATTGTTAATATATGATTTTGAAAGGGATATTGTTTAAAAATAACTTTCCGCATTTAGCAAAAACAACAAAATATGATTCAATTTATAAGCGAATTGAAACATGTTAGATCCATAGCTGTCATAGACAGACATATACCTTATTTTAATAATTAAGTACCTTATTTTAATAAGCACCTCTTTCGTATTTAGATTACAAGTGATTGTTTTTACCAGGAAGATAGGTACAGGCTGTATATAATAACTAAAACGTTAACCAAAATAGCTGCATGTATTATATTTGCTAGAAGATTATTATATTATTATTATATCTTATAAGAGAGAGGCTGGCTGGTAGGCTGGATTCTAACTGTATAGTAATAACATCATTTTTCCCTGGAGAAATATGGCTTGATTTAGACCAAAACAAACTGTAATTAGCCTTTTCCACAATTTCTCATGGCCAGAAATAGGACTGTCATGAACTTATTGCAAATTGGATTTCATTTTACGGTATACTTGACAGCCAAAAAGGACAGATATGGGCTTAGGGCCATTGATTATGTTTATGTTGGCTTATTTTAATAAGCACACGGAGATTCGCGTGAATAAAGCACTATATAAGCAGCACATTGCATTGCTATAGGTGGCCGTACAATGACGTAGTTTGTTATGGTTATGGAACTACATATGCAGTGCTAATGATGGAATTAATTAAATCATTTTCCTGGAACTCCAATCCTGGGGATCAGCCATGCCTGTGGCTGGCTCAGTGGTGCTTGGAGCACCCACGTCTCGCTTGAGAGTGTTGGTAAATGCTGACTATCACAGTGTGACCAGGATAGTTCTGTGTCTGTGGGAGGGCTCCCAGAGCACAAACTCCCAAGCAGGCAAGTTCTTGTGCCTGTAACAGTGACCTAAAAGACGAAGTCTTTGCCAGGCAACCTGGTCCGCGATTATAGGGAGGGTTCCATATCCAGGATAGGTCTTCATTTGCTATAGCTACATGCCACCTGATATTATGCACAGCACGCAGCATTCAAGTGTAGAAGCCATCAAGGGATCTTCCCAGTAAGGATGACGTCAGTGACCAGCTTTCACACCAATAGAGGAGGACACACTCAACGGTAGCCACAAATAGCCTACGCTTTAACTAAAGAGACATTCTAGATTTCCAGACCTTGTTCATATCGTTCAGTGCCTTCCAGACAGGAGCTTTGCGCACTGTGATGTCCTTATCGTTTGAGTTAATCCACTAGCCTTAGATAATTGAAATCATCATCATTATCAAGTGCCGTTCCATCACTTGAAGAGTGTCACGCTGCAAAACATCACCTTGGTCTTGTCATTAAAATAGTCCGATTTGATTGCACTCTTCTCTACAGTGGCCATCAGCTAGTCTCTCTGTCTGATCAACATTGTTGGATAGCAGCGCAATATCGTCGGTAAAGTCCAAGTCTGTGATTGACTTATTGATTTAATTGAATAATTAGAGAATAAAACACATACCGTAGAGAACAAAATATATTTAGAGATACCAGTATATAGGTCAGAAACATCTTTATTGCTGTATTTACCAAGTTTGGAATTGAACCATCCATCACTATGAAGAATTGACTGCATTACACTATTATACCATTACACTTTCACATTATTTATTTCAAATATATATTTGGTCATCAGTGATACAAATCCACTTCAACAGATCAACAATCAGGTCTAACCACAATTCTTTCACTCAAACAACCTGTTTCTCTTGAAGCCATAGGAAAGGACCCACTACAAAGCTGGCTACGTGGGCTGCATTTTGATATGTAACCAGTACTGATACAACAGTCTCCAGCATCAGAGAAAGAAAATAGAACTCTAAATGGTGTTATAAAACACAGATTATTAATAGTGGAGAAGACTTATAAAAAAATCATATTTTGTTGTTCTAAGGTATTTAAATGAAATTCCTTTCAAAAAACATTAATTAGCATGATACTTAATTGAGTTACCTCACTAGCCTCGATTTGATGCTGCTGATGACGTGATATTGATTGCCAACACTTCTAAACCGTTTTTCAAGTATTTTGATAAACATTTAGTACAAATTAACTTTAAATAAAGCACAGAAATATAGCAAAAAGCATTTAAAATACCCAGCCTCGTTTTCATGCAACCACTTTCTGGTCACCTGACTAAAGCAACAACAATATAAAACTGTTGGCTGGAGGCTATATGTTGATGCCTGTCAGTGTCATGATGACTGCTCAATCATAACATGTTTTTGGGGGGCAATAACATCCCAGCCTCGTTTTCATGCTGGGTGTATTTTTAAACTCCCATAAAATCGATAATAGCGAGTTGACAGATTGTCAACAATTTTTTTCTTGTTCCTTGGGTGTCCCTGAACATATCTAGATAGGTTGTCAACTTTCTTCATGAAAGTCCCACGGAAGTACACATGCTCCTTGACTATAACAAAGTATCAAATGCGTGAGGGTGGGAAAGAAATTTTCAATCTTATGTTGTTGTAGAAAGATCAAGAACAAATAAACAATCTGTTGATAATTCATTCACTTTTGTTCTACAAACAATCGGTACGTTTCATGACAATAGAGGCTTAAAACAATATATTTTATAAGAAAAACTAGACGCTCTATGAGCGTGAAGTCGGGCTAGATGATGATGATGATAGTTTATTAATATAAAAACTTAGCAACCTTACGGTTGAATTACGTTATATTTACAATATATAATATAGTATAATAATAATAAGTTACAAAAATACAATAAAGGTATAGTAAAATATGTAAAAATATAAAATGTGTCGTAATAATTAAAAGGAGGTCTAAGCCTTAAGTGAATTGGGAAATTATAAAAATGTTTCGAAATCTGTTGGTCTTAAAAACTGGATTAAAAGTATGAGTCCTCCTTAAGTTATACTTGGAAAGATTAGACTTTGGTAATAACTTATAAAGTTTACTGTCTTTATTGTCTATAGTGTTCTTGAAGAGCTTATCGGTAAGTAGTTGTCGTCGGTATGATAGAGTTGTAAGGCTAGCTTTCTCAAGGGCGTCTTCGTATGAAAAAGACGGGAAAATAATTCGCAGAGCCCTTTTCTGCAATGCTTCAAGATCTTGAGACAGGTAAGCTGGTAGACTGTCGTGGTACACTGGAGAGGCATATTCAGTAAGCGGGCGAATACATGTACGATAAAAATTCACAAGTTCGTTGGAGCCAAGGCTTGAGCGCTTTAGTTGTCTTAAACAATAGAGGCGCTTCCTCACTTTCTTAGTAATTTCGTCGATATGGTGATTCCACTTAAGGTCGTTTGAAATATGTAGACCCAGAATCTTAGTGTGAGAGACGACGTCAATTTCTTTACCATTGATGACAATAGGGTCAGGATTTAAGGACCCTGTGCGACTGAAAGTGATTCTCAGTTCTTTGCATTTGCTCTCATTTAGCTGAAACTTGTCTAAAACGGCACACGAAGCAAAGGTGTCTACAGCTAGTCATAAAATCAACACAGGAGGCAAAATAATTCTACTTTGGGCTTGCTGTGTTCGTTCCCAAAGCATCATGGGGGACTATACGCGACGTGACAGATAGGCTAAAAGGTAAAACTAGAGTCGGGCCTTCTAGCCCGACTAATTATAGCATTATATACATAATAAAACTAATGAATGATTAGCTCCATTTTGTGCAAGATTTTTGTTCATGACGACTTAACCTTGTTCCCAGGGTCTTATCAATTCGCTTTTCACGACTACCAAGTCTTGCAGTGATAGGTAACCCCTTTTGCAAGGCCCCCCATATGTAGATGTAGATGTAGATGTACCACCAAATATACACATGCATAAGGTACCGGTACTCAGTCTTCTCTTCTGCACGTGACGCACAAACGTTCCATTGAAGAAGTCTAAAGCCTCAGTCAAACGGCAATGATAGTTCATGATAGTTCATAATAGTTCCAACTATCACGTGCGTTTAACCACCAACTATCATGCTAGACTGCGAGCAGTTTCTACTTTACCCTTCGGATTCAGAAAGTTTAAACTTTAATAAAACAAGCCAGCGGGGATTGGGGGCGAGTTGGGGAGGGGAGGAGGGGAGAGGAAAAGTACTAAAAAGTACCTACTTTTCCTCTCCCATCGCTCCTCCCATTTTTCGCCCCCAATCCCCGCTCGTCCGTGTTTTATTTAAATGCTCATTTTTCTTTCGTTTTCCTCAGAATCCATCCTCGGGAACCCAGGGGTATTCTTCTGTCGCTTGTTTCTCGCTTCCTTCTGTTGGAGCTTGTTCCGGAAGTCAAAATTCAGCTCTTTCCTGATTGTTCGACCTTATTAGGTCGACCAATGAAAATCAAGATAACCAAAAGAAAGTCGTTAAATAAGTTTGAATTTTGACTTCCGGAACAAGCTCCAACAGACTACGTTCCCAGGGGTATATGCTGTGGAAGCGAGAAACGAGCGACAGAAGAATACCCCTGGGTTCCCGAGGATGCTCAGAATCAGATCCGGTGGTAACGAATTTAGTAACGCACTCTCTTAAAACACACTAAAGAGATATTTCTCTTAGTGTACTATGCGAGTGCGTTCAAGACCACCGGATCTGATTTCACGCCAACGACTGTCCCATTGCTGAGGTCGGATTTCATAGATTACGTTTACAAAGGTCACGATGTGTAGCGCTAATCTCCTAAACACCACAGGAAACCGAAAAAAGCTACGCGATTTTTTATCTTATGTAAGAGCAACAAAAAGCCGGGCTCCCTGTGATAGATGATGATAGTTTTTGCCATTTGACCGCACTTACATGATAGTTGATGATAGCTGAGACGCCTTCAACTATCATCAACTATCATAGCCGTTTGACCACCGCTTAAGGGGCTGTTTATATGAAGGCAAGTTGTCCATGCTAGCCAGGGTAACTCTATTGTTTTATGTCCCCAGGGCCCCAGGGGAATATATAATACAATAGAGTTATCCTGGCTAGTAAGGACAACTTGCCTTCATATAAACAACCCCTAAATCGTATGTGCATTAAATCGTGAGACGTGTGCAAATTATCGTACAAATTTGTTGTACAAATTTGTTGGAGAAAAAACTAGTGTCTATAACATGAAATAAGGTTCTATTTTTTGCAAGCTTTCAAAGTTCAATCTGTTTTTCATAATGGACAGACTTGAAGAACAAAAGGGTTGTACCCGTTCTGTGGGTTTCTCGAAATCCATGTTTTTCATAAAGAGCCATTGCAGCAATTTGAGTTGTCGATGTCGTTAAAATCACTTTGTTGTAGTTGTTGTCCTTGCAAAACTGCTCAACGAGATGCAAAAGTTGTGTTGCTATACCTCTCTTACGAATTGCAGACGAGACAGACATTCTTACTATTTCGGCTTCGTTTGGTTTGTGTTTGTCTTTATGGATAATCCCCGCCATTCCAACGACTTTATTTTGTAGCAAAGCAACATACAAGCGAGAGCCATTTTGGTAAAACTTGGCGATGTCTCTTAGATCGGTTTTTAGGCATGCATCGTTAACATAAGTCCTCACTCCAATTTTTAAAATAATGTATAGAAATGCAGCTAGTACAGTACAAGCTAGTACAAACACTACGACATCTTGTAGCGACCAGCGTATGGTAAGGACCAAAGACAGCAAGATCCCTGCGTAAGGAAGGTATCCTCTAACTTCTCGAACGAACACCGGCCAAATCATTTCGACCAATCCAGCACGAAACAGGGATCGACATTGGCTCTCATCGTTTGCCTCGAAAGGACGTAGCTCCAGTTCAGCTTTATCCATTTTAAACGAGAAAGGCAGAGACTTACGATTAGAAGTTTGAGCAGAAGCACTTTTGCAGTGGAGAGCAGAGCGAAAATATGTTTACGTTTGACCCAGTCTCCTCGAAGCTTCCGGTCCTTGGTCAGCAGCTTGCATCGCAGTCTCAAGAACCAATATGGCGCGAAGAACTTCCCAAATGTGATGTTCCCAATCTCGAGCCCAGCGTCACGTCTGGCTTTTTGTCAGCGGTCTTATGGCGCCCGACATTAGACTCTGGGGGAACGGAATTTTCAGCTCCGATTTTGGAGTTCCGGTTTCTATTGCGCATGCTTAGTTAATATTATAATGATCTGTGGGATTGGGCATCCTGTGTTACTTAGTACGTTAATGACATTCAAAATATTATTGACCTAGTAGCATTTTAAATATTTTCTAAGCCAAAATATAAACATTTTCCTCACTAATGAAACATTTAAAGTTTAGGAAGATTTTTAACGGCCATCAGGATTTATAATGATATAAAAACGCGTCTAAATCTTCTTCAATTCAGATCGCTTTAACCGTCGATTTATTTATAGTTTTCCAACGGTTATTAGTTTGCTTTCGTAGTACGATTGACCTTTAGTAAATAACTGGATGCCAGAGGTCTGAGGATTGCCAAGGTTTAGAATAGTTTAAAGAAGTATTTTGTGTGTATTCTAATTTTCTTCGCGACTCGATAATCATCGCTTAGTGGCGATACAATATCTCTTCGCTTCGCGACTCGTAAACGACGATATTTAATATTCTATCTAGTATTAAAGAACCGTTGACGTCGTATTGCATGTAATCGTAAAATTTACATTTTGAATGTACATTTGTTTACATGATGGACCAATCAGAGCTTTTACTTCGTCTGTTTCCGGTCTGACCATTGTATTTTCAAGGGCCAATCAGCATAAGCATAGAATTCCGGTCCCCCAGAGTCTTACGTTACTCGGCTGGCCAAGAGGAACGAAGGCTCGGGGTTCGAGATTGTGATGTTCCAAAAAAGCTAGGAAACTGCAAAAACATGGCGGTAGGTTTTCAAAATAACATACTAACCAAATAATTTCAACTGCTGATGACGCTATGTTCTCACTTCCTTAGGATATAAGGTCGTTTTTTAGTTCGAAAACCTTCAAATCGTCTTCTAGTTCTGGTACCAATGGCGCGAAGTCTGCGAGTCAAGATAAGAAGACCAAAACTCGAACCTTATCTTCATCTCCGGAGATTACCAAGACAAAACTCAAAGGCAAAGTTAAATCAGTGAAGAGTAAAGACGCTAAGCGAGTAAGTTGGGATTGACTTGCAAGTTGAAGTTATATTGTGATAAATCAATGTTGTTTCGTTTGCATGTGTTAAAGCGCGCATAAGCACTTTTCCGAAACCTAATGCATTTTCTCATGCTTTTCTAATACCAATTTAATATTTAGTAATCAAATTATGTGTATATTGATGTATACTTGACTCCAACCCGATCTCATAGAGATCATGATCATATGCAAGAAGGGATTTTTGTTAATTTCCTACAACGTATGGGGGTGGGGTGAGTATTATTTGACACACAACCCGATCACAATCTGCGTAAAATATTCTTTCATCTTTTCTGAAAGTGAAATATGATGTTTGATTCTATTCTGTGTATATGAAATTGCTGTAAATTGAACTCTATGATTAATTAATAAAAACATTGATTTTTATATTTTTATATTTATCTACATTTTACTTCTTTTACTCTGACGAAGGGCTAAAGCACAAAACGTTACAAATTTCATTATATTACCCATCGTCTACATTTTAAGCGGCGTTTACACTAGCAAATTTGTCGCTCGTCAAGAGCTGCAATATATATGGCGATTTTATTGCAGCTTTGTCAATGCTACTTTGACCATGCTCGAAATTTAGTGCAACTTGCTGTGATTTTCTGTTTCTTAAATTCGAGTGTATTTGAAATTGCGGCGACAAAGCTGCGATAAAATCGCCATTGAAATTGCCGCGCTTGTCACGCAACAAATTTGCTAGTGTAAACGCCGCTTTAGAGCTGTGTTTTTATGTTTTGCTTATAATTTTACACACAGTATTAAAAGAGATAGCATTTTGTGAGGGTTGATACATTATTACTGATTACACTAATGGTCCTCAGATATTAATCCCAAATAGCAAGAAGGCAAAGCAGTTGGTTATTTACAAACATGGTCAAGAAACTGAATTTGAACTGATCGGAATCAGGAAAATGCAGCCTCAGCTATTTGTCAGGAGCTAGTTGTACGAAGCCTGAATAGCGCTAACCACTGGATAAAACCTATACAAATTCTTTACACTGGATAATTGTTATCCAGTGGATAACTTTTCCAGGCTTCGTGCAACTGGCCCCAGAGTGGGACTCCAACCTGACACCACAGAATTGCCAGGGCAATGCTCTGACCACTCGACTATGCTGCCATGTATTGTATTATGGTATTCACTAACAATCACATGTTTTTTGTCAAGGCATTAGTGATTTCTGAAAGTGACGATGAAGATGACACTGACTTTATCAAGAAGAAGCCAAAAAAGCCTAGAAAAAGTCGAGGCTCAGGTTAGAATAATTCAGCGTGATTGACTGACAGATTGAGCAAACCAAATGAAACAGCTATTTCAAAAAACGTTGAATACTGAATAGTGCATCCAAGACCAAAGGGCATAGTGGGTTCCATTAATTTGAAATAAAAAAGCGATATTTTCTCCCCATAGCTAAATGACATATTGTTTTGAATGGAATGCACTAAGAATAAAATAGCTAATTATTATATATTTTACTTTAAACAATTGATGACACAAAATGCATTTTGGTCTTGGAATGCACTATTCAGTATTCAGTATTCTACGACAGACAAACTTGCTGACAGACTGACTGCGGACTGACTGTGGACTGACTGCAGACTGACTGCGGATTGACTGACTGACTGCGGACTGACTAACAGGTTGATCAACTGACTGACAGACTGATTTACTGGCTGGCTAACTGACTGACTGACGGACTGTATGACTGACTGACGGACTGAATGTCCGACTGATTAACTGATTGCGGACTGATCAACTGAATAACAGATCAAACTTATTGACTGGCTGGCTACTTTGAAAAAGCTCAACTTTTTTTTCAAGATGGTGAATGATGATGATAACTACTGTACATGCATTCTCTAACAAAATCTATTTTTAACTCAATCTAGAATCGGAAGAAGAACCTCTTCCACAAGTACTAAGGTTTGTGATATTTCATTCCTGTCGTGATTTCAGAACATTTGTTGATATAAGAGACCTGTTTTCTGTGTGCGCGCTACCTTGCTGTTGTAGACGCGCTTGCACAAATTCAAAATTTAGATTTGAAAAAAAAGTAAAAGGACATTTTCTCCACATCAACTTTTTTCATAATTTTTTCAGCCAAAAAACTATATTTGAAATGCCTGCTTGTCATAAGAGGAACAAAGGTCATCAAAGGAAATTGAATTGACTGCCAGAGTGTTTTTGATTAAAGGCCAAGATTTCTGGATGAATTGCCTCTCTCAAAATTTGTACTCTACAGTGAGTTTTGCTACAATACTCTTCGTCATTCAAGCTACAACAACAGGTTTTTCAAATAAGCGTGATATTGTCACAGCAAAATTGTCACATTGTCACATGTGACACATGCATATTAACAGGGGAAAAATGAAAACTCATACTCATACTCTAACTCAAATCTAAAGATCTCTATAGGTGAATGCACAGACTTGACATATTTTGTTACCAACCATTGTTATTAGAACAAAGAAAATTTAAAAATCTATTGTTAAAATGGTTGGCAAATTAGCATCACAATACCAACACTTGTAAACACTACGCTCACCTATAGTGACATATTTTGTTATGGTTTTGCCAACCAACCATTGTTATAAGAACAAAGAAAATTAAAAAATCTATTGTTAAAATGGTTGGCAAATTAGCATCACAATACCAACACTTGTAAACACTACGCTCACTTATAGTGACGTATTATGTTATGATTTTGCCAACCAACCATTGTTATAAGAACAAAAAAATTAACAAATCTATTGTGAAAATGGTTGGCAAATTAGCATCACAATACCAACACTTGTAAACACTACGCTCACCTAGTGACATATTTTGTTATGGTTTTGCCAACCAACCATTGTTATTAGAACAAAGAAAATTAACAAATCTATTGTTAAAATGGTTGGCAAATTAGCATCACAATACCAACACTTGAAAACACTACGCTCATCTATAGGTGGACGTACAGTGACATATTTTGTTTTGGTTTTGACAACCAACCATTGTTATAAGAACAAAAAAATTAACAAATCTATTGTTAAAATGATTGGCAAATTAGCATCACAATACCAACACTTGTAAACACTACATGCTCACATATTCAATTTCCATGTTTTTAGGAAAAGTAGTAGCAAGAAAAAGGAATCCTCCAAGTCAAAAAGCAAGAAATCCTCCTATTTTGATGAATCAGGTATATAACAAATTTCTGTTGGTTTTCTTATTTATCAATATGTCACTCATATATCAAACGCATTTCAATTCATTATTTCACTTCAACTCTGCGTTTCCATTTACAGTGTTCAACTTATGAATGAACTTTATTTAAAGAGGGTGACACATGACAGTTACAATTTACAATAAAACGTACTGATAACCTAAAAAAACTTAAAAAACCTAAAAAAACTTATAAAATTTATGAATAATTCATGACAATTTTACAAAAGAAATCAAATCCGTGACAAGATCTGTAAATCTCATACAGATTTCGTCCTTATTTGCATAATTAGTTTCAACTTGAATTTTCTCGGCCAGCTTCATTTTTATCTTGACAATTTTAGTTAAATATGAAAGAACTAACGTTGGACTTTAATAAGTACTATAATATATAATATTCACGTTCAATCTGTACAATAGCTCCTCTGCGACTCGCCGTTGTATAATGCATACAGATAGGCCGCCATTCTTTGTCTGGCTTCACATCCAGTGTGGTTTGGTCCTTGTGGTGTAGTGATAAATCATGGCAGACTAGAAAGCCAAAACCATGTATTTGAGTCCAGGGGCGGATACAGGAT
This sequence comes from Metridium senile, assembly GCA_949775045.1. NCBI lineage: Eukaryota > Metazoa > Cnidaria > Anthozoa > Actiniaria > Metridiidae > Metridium > Metridium senile. The sequence goes on along the minus strand of OX459101.1, from coordinate 19,026,082 downwards.
TTTTCAAGGGGGGGGGGGTGGAAAAAAAATTCAATCGACAAGTTCATTACACCTTATGTAAATAACGCAATTAGAAAGGCGATAAAAGGAAAGAATCGATAATTCAGTTCATTGTGAACATTACGGAACTTTTGATTTATATTTATTTTTATATTTTGTTTAGAGTCAATTCATTTTCTAATTATTTGATTTAAAAAGTCAAAAAAAACCTTTTAGGGATCAAAATGGGGGGTGGAAATCCACCCAATCCACCCCCCCCCCCCCCCCCTGTATCCGCCCCTGGAGTCCCACTATGGGCTATGAATATTGTAGATTCAGCTATTGATATTATTTTTATATATCGAATTTGATTGCAGATGATGATGAGGAGCCCATTAAAGTTACCAAGTCAGCTGAAAATAAGGCCAAGGCAAATCCAAGAAAACCTGTAAAACAAGAAAAACCTGTTATACCTAAAAAACCTGTTACTCCTAAAAAACCTGTTACTCCTAAAAAACCTGTTACTCCTAAAAAACAAGTTGTTTCTGTGACTGATTTTTTTGGTTCTACTCCAATACACAGATCAGCAGGAAAACCAGCAAAACGGAAACAGGCAAGGATGATGATGATTATGGTGGTGGTGATGATGATGATTATGGTAGTAGTGATGATGATGGTGGTGATGATAATGATGGCTGATATGATTATGATGATTGTGGTGATGATAGTGATGATGGTGAAGAAGTTGATGTAATGGTGAAAATGATGATGGTGAAGATGATGATGATGGGGATGGTGGTGATGATGGTAATGATGATGGTAATGATTATGATTATGAAAACGATGATGGTGATGATGATGATGATGGTGAAAATGATGATGGTGTTGCTGCTGCTGCTAATGATAATGATGATAATGATGATAATAATAGTGATGATGATGAAAGCAATAATGATGCTGATGATGCTGATGCTGCTGCTGATGAAATAATTGATCTCTTATTGTATACAACAGCCATCAGATGAAGAAACCCCAGAAAAGGACAAACCAACAAAGTCATCTCCTTCCAAAGAATCAACAAGTACAAGCATTCAGCCCACTAAGAAGGTACAATATTGACTCCTCAAACTCACATTAATTATTCATGAGCAAAACAACAACAAAACAAAGGAAATCACAACTGTGATGGAGGTTTAGATATGTGATCTTAATTAGCATAAAATCTGGCCAAATTTTTCCTTTGTATTTCTCTTGTAATGGACAACGATAGTAGAGAGTTGGTAATGAAGAGAGAAATAGTTTCCTATGTGAACAAGAGGACTAGGGACTAGTTATGCTAATTGAAAGGATGTCAATTAGGAGTTGTATATAGTTTGAAAAATTAGACCATTGTGGTCTAAGTTCAACTCGAGTAACAATGTTTGAGAATAGTTTTAATTATGTGATCTCGATATAAGAGTATTTAATTGTTTATTTTGATAATAAAATTGAGTTATGGACTTTGGCCAACCACCGCATACTGTGTGCTGTGTTTACTGGGACTTGAGAGAATACTAGGAATTATTAATGTTTTGAGAAGCCAGATCAAGCACTTGAAAGAGTGTGTTTCCTCCTCTATCCAAACACTTTGAAAGTTGGTTAAAAAAACTTGGCTGCTCTTCATTTTTTCAGCTTATTTCTCCGTGTTTGGATACTGGAGGAAACACTCTTTCCTGTGCCTAAACTATAATTATAAGAAAAAATTACCTTAAAAATTATATTTGTTTGTTTTTTAGAGAAAAGAAGAACAGTCTCCATCAAAGAAGGTACATGTTATAACAATGATGATGATCATCATCATGTTGATGATGCTGATGATGATAATGATAATCATCCTTCGGCCTAAGCCGATATTCCCCGCACAACAGCCCTCCACACTGTCCTTTCAGCCATTGCGCTTTCAGCTCCTGAACCTCTATTCCAGTGTCCCTCAAAATAACATAGGGGAAAGTTATATTTCTAGTTCCAGTGGAGGGGCAGGAAGGCAGGAAATGGCTTCACAAACAGTCCGAAAACAATTGTTTGATAAAAAACGTGAAAAGGACTTTTGATTGAAAAATATATGTTATATTGTTTGTGGTGATTCTGACACACACAGTGTTCTTGTCATTTAATAATATTTCTCTCGTTCTTCTCAGTCTCCAGCCAAGAAAGAGCCTACCTTGTCCCGTAAGTTAGCCAAGGTAGTTGCAGAGTCCAAAACACTAGTCCCTGATACACCATCTCCTGGGAAGAAAGGCGTAAAGACAAAAACACAGAATACTCCTAGTCCTACTAAACCAGGTATTGTCATGGTAACAAGCACTGCGACACAGATATTATTGATCATAGTAAGATGATGATGGTGATGGTGGTGGTGATGATGATGATGGTGGTGTTGATGGTAAAAAACACAGAACACCCCTAGTCCTACTAAACCATGGTAACAACACTGTGATGCAGATAATTATGATAATGATGATATGATGATGATTGGGATGATGATTGTGATGGTAAAAGTGGTGATGATGATAATAGTGTTGACAATTTTGCTGATGATGCTGATGACAACGGCGGGATGATGATGATAGTAATGATGGTAGCCATGATGATTTTGATGATGCTAATGACTATGATGATGATGTTGATTGTGATGATTATAATTATAACGCTTATCATGATGATGATAATGATGGTAGTCATGATGATGATAATAATGACTATGATGATGATGATAATGATGGTAATATTCTATGAATAGGGTAATTTACCTAGTAGGGGACAACATGTCCTATAGTAGATTTACCTGCCTTTGTGAATTGTAAAATGAATGAATGAAGGACTGAATTACTCACACTTAATATTTCCTATACTGTAAGAAACCCCAAAGAAGAAGGCTGACACACCAAGAATGCAAGCTGCCCAATCAGAAGATGTTATCCCTGCTTCACTTGAGAAGAAGAAAGCTAGCTATAGAAGCTTTATGCAGAGAGATGGACCTAAGGCACTGGGAACTAAAGAAATACCAGAGGTAATGATGATGGTAATTATGGTGGTGATGATGATGGTGATAATGCAGGGATTCTGGCATTATGCGGAGGAAAAATCAAAATTATGCGGAATTTTTTCGGAAGATTATGCGGAAGAAACGATAAATTATGCGGAAAATTATGCAGGATGACGTAATCGCTTAAAACTTAAAATAAAACTAATTCAATTACTTTAGCTCTCCTATTTCGGTTCTTTTTTACACATAAATGTCATATCATTCGTTTTTTATCAATAATTCAAACTAATAACAACACTATAACCAAAAGAACTAACGATTTCCGTTAATTAAACGTTCCGCCATCTTGGAAAACCGCCAAACAGCATGGGCCTGGGCCGAGATACAGGAAGCCCAATACTATAGAAATAAAAACAAAATGGCGTCGCTTCGACGGCTGGTTTGTAAGCCGTGAAAATGAACAATTTGTACTTCGTACGACTGTAACAAAACGGCAAAAAACTATTCAAGCAAGCAAGGGAGATAACTAATATATATCTATTGTTTTATCTATTTAATTTGTTTCATTGGTGCATTTTTGGTGCTTTTATCTATTTTTTTTTTTTTTTTGGCAAATTATGCGGGATTATGCGGAAAGTAGTCAATTATGCGGGTCCGCACCTCCGCATAATGCCAGAATCCCTGATAATGTTGATTGTTATGGTAATTATGGTGATGGTGGTGATAATGATGGTGACTATAAAGATGATGATGGTGATGACATTATCTCAAGCTGATGATGGCGACTGTCAACAATAATGATGAACAATTGAATATGACTACAGCTCGTGGTATTTTAAGGAATGTACACATTATCAAACAATTGAAACACTTAGAAATTTCACGGGCTGTAGTCAAATTTGTTTAGAATATATTACACGCTATCAAGGCTGAGGTTGTTTGTTGGAAGAGAACTGTGAAATGGTCAGACTACAGTCCAGTTGTTCTAGCACCGCTGTACTATTTAACAAAAGGCACATTTGCACAGGCTAAGCCTCGATTTGTTGTCAAAATGTTCACAGATTTCAAGCAAAGCACGTGTTGTCGCTTAACAATAGAAAACACATTTGAATTTACTCTGAATTGAGGGCTATCCCTGTACAAATGAGTCTTTTGTCAAATAGTACAGCGGTGCTAGATAACATGAAACTGGTCTACTATTTAACAATAGAAAACACATTTGAATTTTCCTGAATTGAGGCTATCCCTGTGCAAATGAGTCTTTTGTCAAAGAGTACAGCGGTGGTAGATAACATGAAACTGGAGTATTGTACCACAATGTCAATTCTTTTTTTCTCTTTTCATTTTCCATTTCCCTCCATTACTAGGGTCAAGAGAACTGTTTTGAAGGCATGGCTTTTGTTATCACTGGTGTATTAGAGACGATAGAAAGAGATGAAGCACAGGATATCATCCAACGTTACGGTGGTAAAGTAACTACAGCAGTCAGTAAGAAGACATCCTACCTAATAGCAGGACGAGATCCTGGGGCATCCAAGACCAACAAGGTAGACCAGCAATATATTACTATGATAAGTTATAATTATATATAAAAAAAAATATGGAGCATGCATATGGAGCATGCGTAATGGAGAAGACTGACATCAAATTTATTTAAAATATATATATGACAGAACGCACGTTCTGATTGGACACAAACCAGTGCAACATCATTTTTGAGCGTGCACACAATCAATGGTCTGGTTTTGCCATTTCACATACATGTGCTTAGTAGTCAGAAATTTTTACATAAGAAATTGTTTAAGTGTAAATGTTCTGAAAAGCTTACTAGTTAGAATAAAGTTTTTGTAAACAAATTTGAGCCATGTGTTCTATAACACATGCTGCTTGATAGAATTTGTGATTTGATCAAATCAAAATAGATGGTTGACTTCAATTTCCTCTTGACTAACTCTTATCCTACCTTCCTGCTCTCCAAAATAGAATAGAGCATTATTAACTTTTGCCGAAATGCTTATTTAAAAAGTTGTAGTGCCATCCCCCTCCCCCTAAAAAAATAATTTCCAGCTTCCGCTGCCGCTGAAAACTATCCGCATGAACCCATAAATAGAGTCACAATTTCCTTTCTTCCTTTTGTCAGTTTACAATTGAAGACAATATATAATTTCAATGTTGTTATATTTTTGTGAGACAATTTGTTTCATTTGTTTTGTAGGCAAATTCTATTGGCACCAAGACTATTGATGAAGAAGGCTTCTTTGATCTGATCAGAAATACCCCTGGCAAGAAGAGTTCTTATGACCCATCCCCAGCAAAACCTGCATCAAAAAAGACTAAAACTACAGTTAGTGAGCCACCAGTTTCCAAGACTTCCCCGCCAAAACCCACCAAAGCTTCTCCACAAGCTAGTTTGGTAGATTCCCAGGATTCCCAGCAGTCTGTGTCGTCAGTTGTATCACCATTAGCACAGACTCCTTCAGGGTCACCATTGGTGAAAGGTAAGTTGTGAAATAGTCATCATCATAAAAGTAAATGGTCTCACCCTAAGCAGTGATAACACAAACTGAGAACAGACGTCTCAGTGTACATGAGAAATGTGGAGGACTTAACGGACTGCTATATGAAGGCGCACATTGCTGCTACACAGTTTACAATCAAGACTGTTTTACATGAGAAATGTGGAGGACTTAAGCCTGGTTCACACTGCGTCATAATCGTAATCATAATCATAAACAAAACAAAAGAAATTAGAAAAGGAAACACTTTGGTCTTTGTTTTCTAGTTCCCCAGGGGATAATAAATCTTTTGTTTTCTTGCTTATGATTATGATTATGACGCTCGTGTGAACCAGACCTTAACAGACTGCTATATGAAGGCCCACATTGCTGCCACGCAGTTTACAATCATGACTGTTTTACATGAGAAATGTGGAGGACTTAACGGACTGCTATATGAAGGCCCACATTGCTGCCATGCAGTTTACAATCATGACTGTTTTACATGAGAAATGTGGAGGACTTAACGGACTGCTATATGAAGGCACACATTGCTACCACGCAGTTTACAATCATTCATGAGTACTGTAGTTAGTATATGAAATGCCTCAGAGACCAGACGGTTGTGCTGGGAGACAATCCCCTACTCTTTGCAAACAACACAACTGGATCTTTAACGTCCACCTTATATAGGATTAGAGTGAAAGCAGACAGGACCTCCGGCTTTACGTCCTTATCCGAGAAGATGAGGCACATAGAGTTTAAAGTGTCTTGCCCAAGGACACAACACAATCGCCCTTGACAACCGTGAAAAAATCTATTTTGTATCAAATATATCACTGCTGTGATTTCTTTTGTAAATTTCTCATGAATTATTAATGATTTTATTATTGATTATTAATGATATTTATATTGAATGTCTTTAGGAGAAAGTCTTATGTGGGTTGACAAGTACAAACCTAAGGGCATCAAACAGATCATTGGCCAACAAGGTGACAAGAGTAACATGAGAAAACTAATGAACTGGCTAAGAAACTGGAACAACAATAGGAAGAAGACTCACCCTAAATGTAAGTCAATGATAATACTCGGGTTTCGTGTTATCTAAAACTAAGAAATTGGCTAAGAAACTGGAACAACAATAGGAAGAAGACTCACCCTAAATGTAGGTCAATGATAATACTCCGGTTTCTTGTTATCTAGCACGGCTGTACTATTTGACAAAAGGTGTATTTACATAGTCTAAGCCTGGGAAGAATTGAATTGGATTGAAGCCTTGATAGTGATGATGATGACTAAAATGATGTTGGAAGTTATGATGATGGTGGCGATGATGATGGTGGTGATGATGATGGTGGTGGTGGTGATGATGATGATGGTAGTGATGATGATGATGATGATGGTGGTGATGATGATGATGATGGTGGTGATGATGATGATGATGGTGGTGATGATGATGATGATGGTGGTGGTGATGATGATGATGGTGGTGATGATGTTGTTGGTAGTGATGATGATGGTGTTGATACTGTGATGGTGATAATGACTAATTAAAAATGGTGTTGGTGAAGATGATGATGGTGGTGATGATGATGATGTTGGTAGTGATGGTGGCGGTGAAGATGATAATAATGATGATAATGATAGAAATGATGATGAAGGTGATGATGATGATGGTAACAATCTTATGATGATGAAAACAATGTTGATAGAGTTCTAGGCGATTCCTCCTTTACAGTGCGACACAACTTACGATAACCACTCAATTAAAGTGTTGTACAAGTTAACCATTAAGAAATTCAGATTAATTGATGCCATGAATGTTTTTTTTTATTCTTTCTACATCTACTATGACAAACACAATCCTAACCTCAACAACTTCATATTTTCCAGCATCATTTTTCCAGAAAGATCAAGACGGCGCTATCCACAAAGCTGCATTACTGTCCGGTCCACCGGGGGTCGGTAAAACTACAACGGCGGTGTTAGTATGTCAGGAGATGGGCTATAGTTTTGTTGAGATGAACGCCAGTGACTCTAGGAATAAGAAATCTCTGGATCAGTTTGTCTCTCAGCTGCTGTCTAATAAAAGCATGGATGCTTTTGTAGGAGGTAAGTTAAAAAAGAAAGAAAAGAAACAGTGTCAGTGTTTCTAAAGTTTATATTGACGGAATGCCAACATGGCCGCCCTTTTTTAAAATTCAGTTTGATTGACCATTACATCAAAATTATACCGTTAGAATGACAAAGGTAAAATGTTTGAGACAAAAATATTTAATTCTTGAGAAGTTATGAGAATTTCAAAATTATAAGAATCTATAAAAAGTGCCCCATCACTTGATCGTTTTAAAACTTTATTGAAAACACATTTATTGCTAAGCTAGTGACTCATAAGCATTTTAAATAATTTTCATTGTATATTTACGCACATTAATGTTTTCACTATGATAATCATGTTTACAAAAGCACTGAGACATGTATATGGGCCATTCCACCGTGACGGACATTACATTCACAGACCTAAATAAGCTTGTGTTTCATACACAGTTGCATTATCTTACAATTTATTTTTTCACACAACTGTCTTAGAACCTTGTCTACAATTTGCATGAAAAACGTTTTCAAAAATAATTTTCGACTTGTCAGTTTTTTGTCCAAAAGGACCGTGACGGACATTACAGCTAAAACTACCACTAATTCCAGTTGGGTAAATTAGAAGTGAAATTCCTGTGAATTGTGAGAAGTTTATAGCAAACAAATGCTTTTTAGCATTTGGTTATAGGTTAAGTTTTCTTACTGAAGACCTATATTTTTTAGTTGTTTTTTCTATATTTTTAAAAAAGAGAATATTTAGCGTGACGGACATTACAAGAAACGTGACGGACATTACAAATGGCAAATTCAGTAAGTCAAATATAAGAAAATTGCCTAATTTGCTTAGTAAATATCACATAGAATAGATAATATTATAGTAAAATCACATTGAGAACCTTAGTCAGTTAACTCTCTTTTTGGAGCACGCTTTTTAATGTTGTCAAATTTTCATTATTTCAGTGTCTCATGTGGAATGACCCATATATAGTGGTCAGAGTAGGGGCTTGAAACTGGCACCACTGGATTGAGAGACCAACCCTCTGACCATTCGACCATGCTGCATAAATATTTACATAAATATTATTTATCCAAAATATACAACAAAAAGGAAACAGTGTCAGTGTATCTAAGTTTACATTATACTCCACAAAATGACAAGATTCTGAATGGATGAGAGGAGTAAATTGTCCTGTACTAAACTGTACACTGTTTTAAGAATTGAAATACTTCTATAAGTTAAATAGAGATACATGAGAAAAATATCAATTGAGTCCCACCAAGGGCAATTGGCCTTTTCCAAAACGCAGGGTTCGTGCTACTCCTTAAACTCCTTGAAAACTCCTTAGATTTGATTTACGTTTTTAAGGGCACTTGAAAAGCCCTTGAGTTTTAGAAAATCAGCAAAAACTCCTTAAAAACTCCTTAATTCTAGCTAAAGTAGGGTAAAAATTCTAGTATTGCAAATTAAAGTTAAGTAAAAATCATAGTATTGTACATCATTTTCGTAAATTCGTAAATTTTCGTATATCAAAGTTGTCGCAAAAAGTGCTTAAAAATTACTTTTTGGTCCTTGAAAACTCCTTGAAAACTCCTTAGATTTTGTTTGCTGACATCAGCACGAACCCTGAAAACGAGTAAAGGACTGGGTACTAGTTTCCCTAATTAATGTAATTAAGAAATGAACCTCATAATATAAAAGAGCAGATCAAGATATGTAAGATTCCTGAGATTTGGTGCTTTTGGATGGATATTGAGTGAGTTATAGCCATTCAAAACTGCCCAAAATTACAAAGGAATGTATGGATTGGAAGGACAGGCATCCTTCCAAACCATACATTTCCTTCTATTTTTAGGCATTTTTATGAGGCTGTATCTTGGTCAGAATACAACCAAATGCAACCAAACTCAGGAATCTTACATATCTTGATCTGCTCTATTTAATTATGTACCAGTAGTAGTACCCAGTCCTTCAATATCCAACCAATTAATTACATTTATTTGAGAAACTAATACCCAGTCCTTTATTTGTTTTGGAAAATATATTTTTCTCATGTATCTGTACAAGGTATAACAGAGAGTGTTACTGACTTTCAGCTGTTGTTTTCAGGTTCTAGCAATTGTCAAGATGCATCTAAGCATGTACTTATCATGGATGAGGTTGATGGTATGGCTGGCAACGAAGATAGAGGTGGAATGCAGGTAATAATTATAAACAACCCTAGTGGTGAGAGCACTTGCCTTATCCTTCTTGTATTAGTGGGAACTAAGAAGAGTAATCAAGAAGCCTTTACTCTCTATGTGCCTCGTCTTTTCGGATAAGGACGTAAAGCCGGAGGTCCCGTCTGCTTTCACTCTAATCCTATATAAGGTGGATGTTAAAGATCCTGTTGTGCTATGTTCGCAAAGAGTAGGGGATTGTCTCCCGGCACAATAGCCTGTACAAATGCGCCATGTGTCAAAAAGTTTAGCGGTGCTAGGTAACATGAAACTGGAGCATTATCATTGACTTTACTTACATTTAGGGTGAGTCTTCTTCCTATTGTTGTTCCAGTTTCTTAACCAGTTCATTAGTTTTCTGGTCCCATATACTAACCACAGTACTCATGATTGTAAACTGCGTGGCAGCAATGTGCGCCTTCATATAGCAGTCCGTTAATTCCTCCACATTTCCCATGTACACTGAGACGTCTGTTCTCAGTTTGTGTTATCACTGCTTAGGGTGAGACCATTTCCTTTCCTTTCCTTTCCTTTTAACCAAAGCTGTGACATAGCTGGGTTCTATTCTATTCTATGTCTATGTGTTGTTCTCTCTCATGCCACAAGGGTATTTCTCCGGCTATCTGATTTCCTCCCTCCACAAAAATCAACATATGAGCAGAGTTATGTGTTGTACATATGGAATGCAGTGGTAGTGAGTGTGAGCGAACCTCACGGAAGAGCTTTGACGGAGAGTAATGGTTGCAAAATTTACATTTTTTAATAATAATAACAATAATGACTTAAAAATGAGACTTAGTAAAGATTCCATCAAGGCTAAATTATTTACATAAATTAGTTTATAAGCGAACTTTCTGCATTTTGTAATTAGTATTATTTGATAATGGAGCGTGATGGCTCCGAAACGTCCGTTACTAAGTCTCATTTTTACGTCATTATGTGTTTCAAAATCATTACTTATAATAATAACAATAATAACAATAATGTTTTTATTGTTTTTTTTAGGAATTGATAGCTCTTATAAAAGGAAGCAAGATCCCCATCATCTGTATGTGTAATGATAGGAACAGTCAGAAGATACGAAGTCTTGTCAACTACTGTTTTGATCTTAGATTCCAGAGACCACGTGTAGAACAAATTAAGGTACTTGTGTGTAGCAATTCAATCAAACAATCAACAAATCAATCAATCAATCAACCAATTATTCTATGAATGAAAGAATCAATCATTCAATCAATCAATCAATCAATCAACCAATTATTATATAAATAAATGAATCAATCATTCAATCAATCAATCAACCAATTATTCTATGAATGAATGAATCAATCATTCAACAAATCAATCAATCAATCAAACAATTATTCTATGAATGAAAGAATGAATCAATTATTATTTAAATTGATCAATCTGTCAATCAATCATTCAACAAATTAGTTAGTGAATTAATTAATTAATTATTAAACAAATCAATCAATAAATAATTCTGTCAACCAATCAATTAATCAATCAATCAAACAATCAATCAATCAACCAATCAATCAATCAATCAATCAATCAATCAATCAAACAATCAATCAATCAATCAAACAATCAATCAATCAATCAACTAATCAATCAACCAACCAATCAATCAATCAATCAATTATTCAATCAATCAATCAATTTATCAAGAAAGCTTTGTTTAACAAAGAGCTATTTTCTACCATGCTGCAGGGAGCAATGATGTCCATTTCATTTAAAGAAGGCTTAAAGATTCCCCCACCAGCCATGGATCAGATTATTATTGGAGCTAATCAAGATGTCAGACAGGTACATAAGTATATGGCAGCTATCGTCATCATTAATATCATTGTTATCATTATCATCATCATCACAATAATCATCATAATTGTCATTATTACCATATCAACATTATCATTATCATTACCATCATTATCATTATTATCATCATTATCGTCATCATCATCATTATTATTATTATTACAATCATCATCATTATCATCATCATTATCATCATTATAATCATACTCAATGTCGTCATTATCAACATCACCATTATCATCATCATTATTACCATCATTATTATCATCATCATTATTACCATCATCATTACTATCATCATTATCATCATTATAATCATACTCAATGTCGTCATTATCAACATCATCATTACCACCATCATCATTACCACCATCATCATTACCACCATCATCATTACCACCATCATTATTACCACCATCATTATTACCACCATCATCATTACCACCATCATTATTACCATCATCATCATCATTACCATCATCATTATTACCATCATCATTACCACCATCATCATTACCACCATCATCATTACCACCATCATCATTGCCACCATCATTATTACCACCATCATCATTACCACCATCATTATTACCATCATCATCATCATTACCATCATCATCATTACCACCATCATTATTACCATCATCATCATCATTACCATCATCATCATTATTACCATCATCATTACCACCATCATCATTACCACCATCATCATTACCACCATCATCATTGCCACCATCATTATTACCACCATCATCATTACCACCATCATTATTACCATCATCATCATCATTACCATCATCATCATTATTACCATCATCATTACCATCATCATTATTACCACCATCATCATTGCCACCATCATTATTACCACCATCATCATTACCACCATCATTATTACCATCATCATCATCATTACCATCATCATCATTACCACCATCATCATTACCATCATCTTCAACATTCCCTGTCTGTAGGTACTACACAACCTGTTCATGTGGACGTCAACCAACAAACATATGACGTACGACCAGGCAAAAGGCGAAGCAAATAAAGCCCACAAAGACATCAAAATAGTGAGTCAACTACTATAATTATTATACATGAAAACTACAGCTTGTGTACACCAACATTTTTTATTTATTTATTTAAATTTACAACAATTTACAAACAATAATAAACTACAAATTACACAACAAGTACACCAACATGGTGGACACAAGTTCAGGCGTCGTAATTGCAATTTAACTCAAACCAAAACGCTTTAGAGGTGAAACGTTTAATCAATAAACAATTTTGTTTATGTACCAGCCAAAAAAGGTGACATTTGTGGATAAATTTCATCTTTTAACAGCTTTTAAGGTGAAAACGCGTGACAATGTTGCGCAACGTGAATTTCGATTCCAATGTCTCGAGAACGAAACAACAAAAAACAATCAAACTTTCAGGAATAATATACATGTACAAAATATTAGAGGACCAGCCTTCTGCGATTTATAGTTTAGATTTTAGCATTTTGATGACGTCCCACAATCCTCCAGTCTCCCCCGCAGCCGTTTTTAGTGTTGTGCTCAAAGGGGTCTAGCAATCCCCCCATCAATGTTTTAATAGTCCGTCCCTTAACAGAGTGGTTTGATTTTTTCCAGGGTCCCTTTGATGCCATTCGTAAACTGCTTTCCTTTGAGAGCCAGAAACTTAGCCTTATTGACAAGTCTGATCTGTTTTTCTGTGACTATTCTATTATGCCGTTGTTTGTACAACAAAATTATTTATCTGTTAGGCCTTCTAAAGCAGAGTAAGTGGAATGATGACTCTCAGTTGAGATATTTATAATATCATTATCACTATTATTATCATCATCATCACCACCATCATCATTGTTATCATTATTATCATCATCTTTACTATCATCTTTATCATCATCAATATCATCATTATCATCGTCACCATCATCATCAACATCATCACCATCACCATCAACATCATCATCACCCTCATTATCATTATCATAGTCACCATCATCATCATTATTATTATCATCATCATCAATATCATCATTAACATTATCATCAACATCATTATCATTATCATTGCCGGATTTCAAACCGTTAGGGGCTGGGGCGAATCGCCTTATACTTTGCCAAACAAGATTTTATTTACATAATCAGAGAAACCTTGTCAAGCTTTACAAAATCCTGAAGTTTGGTGTTGATTGGTTTAATATTGTGTGAAATACAGCAATTCAAAAACTTGAAAATTTATGAAGAAATGTATGGAAAACCGGACAAGTTAGTCAAGTTGTCCGGTTTTTGACATTTCCCATACATTTCTTTACAAACGTCAATAGCTGTATCTCATGCAATATTAAACCAATCAACACCAAACTTCAAGACATTGTAAAGCTAGACAAGGTTTCTCTATTTATGTACATAAAATCTTATTTGGCAAAGTATAGGGAAATTCGCCCCAGCCCCTAACGGTTTGAAATCCGGCAATAGTCACCATCATCATCACTATCATCATCATCATCATCAATATCATCATTAACATTATCATCAAAAGTTTTAGTGTTAGTGTTATTGTTATCAATATTATTGTCATCGTCTAATCTTGTGACTTTGTCGTCATTAGAGAACTTTGTTCTCATTAACCCTAGCATCAAAGTGTATTAGTTAAAGTGTGATACATGTAGTCAAATAACAACAAAAGAACACAATAAAATTAAGGTGCATTAAAGAGTAATACACTAAAGTGTGTTTCACGGGTTAGAGTTGTTCTCATTAACCCGTGAAACAAAGTGTATTAGTTGAAGTGTGATAGTCAAATAACAACAACAGAGCACAATAAAATTAAGGTGCATTAAAGAGTAATACACTAAAGTGTGTTTCACGGGTTATAGTTTTTCTCATTAACCCGTGAAACAAAGTGTATTAGTTAAAGTGTGATAGTCAAATAACAACAAAAGAACACGATGGAATTAAGGTGCATTAAAGAGTGATACACTAAAGTGTGTTTCACGGGTTAGAGTGTATTTTGTTTCAAGGGTTAATGAGAACAACTCCAATATCATCTATAATGCTCACCATCTCTTGTTTCTTTACTGTTCTTTCAGAGGTAATATCCACAAATGTCTTGATCTAGTAAGCAAGGCAGCTGACTCGATATGTGATGGTGATCTAGTAGAGAGACAAATACGAAGCAATAATAACTGGTCACTTTTACCAACACAGGTACTGAAACACTTGACTACATTGACTACAGTGATTTTCCTTTGTGCAAGAAAAATGACTATTTAGTTTGTACTAGTTGATAAAGAACAAAAGAAAACAATGCGTTTAGAGTCTACTACTAACTATTACATTGACTACAGTGATTTTCCTTTGTGCAAGAAAAATGACTATTTAGTTTGTACTAGTTGATAAAGAACAAAAGAAAACAATGCGTTTAGAGTCTACTACTAACTATTACATTGACTACAGTGATTTTCCTTCGCCCGTGCAAGAAAAATGACTATTTAGTTTGTATTAGTTGATAAAGAACACAAGAAAACAATAGGTTTAGAGTCTACTACTAACTATTACATTGACTACATTAATTTTCCTTCGCCCATGCAAGAAAAATGACTATTTAGTTTGTACTAGTTGATCAAGAACAAAAGAAAACGATGCGTTTAGAGTCTACTACTAACAATTACATTGACTACAGTGATTTTCCTTCGCCCGTACAAGAAAAATGACTATTTAGTTTGTACTAGTTGATAAAGAACAAAAGAAAACGATGTGTTTAGAGTCTACTACTAACCATTACATTGACTACAGTAATTTTTCTCTTTGTAAAATAGCTCCCTTTACAGTTCCCTGCTCCATCTTGAAAGGTATAGCTGGGCCTTTGCATCGAAGCGAGACGAACGTTGAGCTTGCAATGATAGAGACCTTGCGGGACTTAGTGTATACACCTATTTCAATTAACGTTGTCCATCTGGAATGGTTGATCTGAGACCGATAGGAATTGTGGGAGCTAGTTAAACTGCAAATGTATTATTATAATCACGCTTGAATATTAATGTTTACTTCTGAAATACTGTTATCTGTAATTCAGCACCATTCGAGTGTGATTAAAACAATGTATTTGAAATTTAAAGACCTCCCACAATTCCTATCGGTCTCAGATCAACCATTCCAGATGGACAACGTTAATTGAAATAGGTGTAAGTTAAGAGTAAAGAGTAACGCCCGCAATATCAGCAACCTGTTGTTTTTGTCCGCATAAAAGAGAGTGTTACTGACGTTTTGAAGGTTAACGTACTGATGTTTGGTTTTGTGTTTCCCAGGCTATTTTCTCTAGTGTAATCCCGTCTTATTACATCAGCGGGGGAATGGATCAGAGGATCGATTTCCCACAATGGCTGGGTAAGAATTCTAAACGAGGAAGACAGGACAGAATATTACAAGAACTGCAGTGTCATATGAGACTCAGGTATGACGTCATTGTAATGATGATGATGATGATAGTGATGATGATGATGATGATGACAGTGATGGTGATGATGGTGGTGGTATGGATATGATGATGATGATGATGATGATGATATTGGTGGTGACGATGACGGTGATAATGAGGTTGGCCGGATGATGATGGTGAAAATGAAGACGATGATGGTATTGATAATGTTGATTATGATGATGATGCTGATGGTAATGATGATAATATAATGATGATTGCGCAGTCTACTTGTTTCTTCTTTACAGCGCAAAGCCCAAAAGTGTGACCGCAGATAATTTATTCACATTCTTTTGACATGTTTGTCTGTAGCTGCTTTGGATTCAAATGGACTTCATTCTAGCTATTTTAACCTAAATATTCATCTGGGCCCAGTTGTTCAAAGCCAGTTTAGTGTTAATCCTAGGTTAACTCCATAGGTTTTCTTTAGAATTAACCTAGGATTAGCGTTAATCTAGCTTTGAACAACCGGCCCCTGAAGATTGGCATCATTCTTGTTTTGTGATTCACAGTGAGAAATGTTGACATTTAATCTAGAGGAGTTGATTGAAAAGATGTAGAGAAAATATGAATAAATTATCGCCGGTCATACTTTTTGGCTTTGCGCTGTAATGTGTATTTTTTCCAACAGTACGTCTGCAGACAAGTCTTGTGTTAATCTCGACTACATTCCACATCTAAGAAACAGTCTTACTCTACCACTAATGGGTGAGGTATGTATGATGGTGATGATGAAGAAACAAAAAATGGTTATGATGATGGTGATCGTATTATTGGTGATGGTAGTGATGGTGGTGGTGAAGATGACGGTGATGGTATTCATGATAGTAATCACATGATGATAGTTATGATGATGATAATAACGGCGATGGTGATCGTATTAATGGTGATAGTATGATAATGATGGTGATGGTGAAGATGGTGATGATGATGATGTTGATAATAATATTGATGGTGATCATATTGGTGGCGATGGTAATGATGCTGTCGATGATGGTGGTGGTGGTGGTGGTGATTATGATAATGATAATGATAGTGATGATGACTTTATTGATGGTGATGAAATAATGCCGGGTGAAGATGATGGGTGATATCAATGATGTTGATGGTGGTGGTTATGATGATATTGCAGTTGATGATGTTGTTGATGATGATAATAATGATGATAATGTTGATGGTGATGATAATTGCAATGATGATAACGACGGTGTTGATGATAATAATGATACTGCTTCTAAATACACATGCCCACAATACACATGACCACAATACACATTCCCACAATACACATGACCACAATACACATGACCACAATACACATGACCACAATACACATGACCACAATACACATGACCACAATACACATGACCACAATACACATGACCACAATGTCCATTTCATTTCAGTCTAATACTAAAGAGGGTGTAGCCGCTATAATACAATTACTAGAAGCCTACGATCTAACGAGAGAAGACTGGGACTCCATTATGGAGGCTGGCCAGTTTGAAGGTCGTAAGGATCCAATGTCTAGAATACCATCCAAGGTAAAATATACAGTCATTGGAATAGTGTTGATAAACCCGCCTATAGTGTTACTTGTATTCTACAAATCAGCCGTTCGAAGCTTTTGGGACGTGCTAGGAATGATACCGGAAACTGTTGTCACACCAGACGACTTATCCGTCATAAGACGGTTTGACCGTAGTGGCGTTTACTGAACCACACTCATTTACATATATAATTCATAGGTAATTTAATGAAATTTGTAACACCGTAAAAAGTGTTGACTTAACTCCGACGAAGGGCTAAAGCTCGAAACGTCAGTAAAGTCAACATTTTTTACGGTGTTACATATTTCATTCTATTACCTATCATTTATATCAAACACCGACGCAGCCTATACTAGTTTACTCGCTAGTTTCCATTTAAGTAAAGTTAAGTCAACATTTTTTACGGTGTTACATATTTCATTCTATTACCTATCGTTGATATCAAACACCGACGCAGCCTATACTAGTTTACTCGCTAGTTTCCATTTAAGTAAAGTTAAGTCAACATTTTTTACGGTGATACATATTTCATTCTATTACCTATCGTGTATATCAAACACCGACGCAGCCTATACTAGTTTACTCGCTAGTTTCCATTTAAGTAAAGTTAAGTCAACATTTTTTACGGTGATACATATTTCATTCTATTACCTATCGTGTATATCAAACACCGACGCAGCCTATACTAGTTTACTTGCTAGTTTCTATTTACTAAATAAAGTTAAGTCAACATTTTTTACGGTGATACATATTTCATTCTATTACCTATCGTGTATATCAAACACCGACGCAGCCTAACTAGTTTACTCGCTAGTTTCCATACATATATAATTCATTCGCAGTCAGCTGTATTACGAGAAAACAAATACAACAAAACGCTAAACGATTTAGTAAGAGCGTAAATACCCTCTCACATCGTAAAATATATCAAAATGTCATATCGCAGTCAAATTACGAGAAAACAAATACAACAAAACACTAAACGATTTAGTAAGAGAGTAAATACCCACTCACATCGTAAAAGATATCAAAATGTCATATCGCAGTTATATTACGAGAAAACAAATACAACAAAACACTAAACGATTTAGTAAGAGCGTAAATACCCTCTCACATCGTAAAAGATATCAAAAAGTCTGAATGGCGTTTTTCATGGTCCACGAAATTCAGTTATTCGCGCGTTGCATGCTGGTGAGTGACCATGGCTCTTTAATGAATGGTTATTTTTCGTTCTAAAGGTAAAGTCAGCTTTTACAAGAACCTACAACAAAGAGCATCACAAGACACCATACGTATTAAAGGCAGCTCCATCTAAATCGCGCGGCAAAGCCAACTCCGTTGATTCACTGGGTCTTGAAGAACAGCAAGACGGTGAGGTAGAAGAAGAAGAAGAAGAAGAAGAAAGTCTTGAAAATAGTGCAATGCTTGTGAAGAATAAGAAGCCAGCAAGCAAGGGCAAAGCCGCCAAAGACAAACCAACGAAAGGGAAGGGAAAGGGAAAGGCTTCGAAATCATAACATTAACATGACGTTGCGTGACATAACGTGACATGGTCTGACATAGCGTGACTTGATCTGACATGATCTGACGTTATGGTGACATGATCTGACATAACGTGACTTTAAGATGACATAAAGTGACTTGATCTGACATCACGTGGCATGATCTAACATATAGTGGCATGATCTGACATAACGTGACATGATCTGACATAAAGTGACATGATCTGACATATAAGGTGACATGATCTGACATGTAGTGACATGATCTGATACATCGTGACATGAAGTGACATGATCTCGCACGACGTAACATGACTGACTTTAATGTCCTCATATAGGTTGTTGTTTTGTATATTGAAGGTTTCTCTAGATTTTGGTAATAAAATTCAAACAAGAGAATATAACGTGTTATAATTACAGTTGACTCTCTCTGAACAACCACTCTCCTAAGCGACCGTCTCCCGTAAGCGACCGTCTCCCGTAAGCGACCACTATTTCAATTTCGAGACAGTCGGCACCAAATCGAAACATCGTTTAGGATTGGTTTAAAAAAAAAAACAGAGTATTTCCAAACAATTGCCCTAAACTAAACAATAGCGGTACTGTATTAGGGGGCCAACCAAAACGTAGCTTTCGACTGGTGCTGTGTTACTTTCAATTTCCCGTTTTGTTTCCCATTTAGACCCTTTTAATAAGTCCCGTAGTGTTGTGTTTTCCGCGCTTGACGTCAAATTTATTCTTTTCAATTCCTTTCATATTATACAAATTTCAAAAGAATAAATTTGACGTCAAGCGCGGAAAACAACACTTCGGGACTTATTAAAAGGGTCAATTTTCGTTCTTGGTATTTTTTTGGGCCAAGAGACCTGCCACGTATTTTTTAGGTCTTAAAAAGAAACGCGTATTTTTGGGGTTTCCACATCTCGGAGTTCAATTTTTGTTTCAATCCGTGTATTAGAAAAGTATTAGTTTGAAAATCACTCATTAGAAGAGCCTGTTTAAGGTGTTTCCCACTAGTTTTTTATTGACCACACTTCCCATGCATTTTCATTTAGCGAAATGATCAACTTTCCCTGGTCTGATCAATATATATTTTGCACCAGATACAAAGCATAGATGGAATGTTTGAGTTATACACCTACTTGCAGTAAGGTTGTCATACAAAATAGAACATTTGTCACAAAGAAAATAGAACATTTGTGATTTAGTGCGAAAGGAATAATTAAAAGACAAAAGAGAGAGTTCAGCTTGAGTGATTTTCTTTTGTCTTTTAATCAATTCCTATCGTACTAAATCACAAATGTTCTATTTTCTTTATAACAAATGTATATTTTTGTATGACAACCTTACTGCAAGTAGGTGTATTTCAATTCAATTGGTGTCGCTATGGCAAAATAAAACAAAGATGGCGGAAATAAGTATTTCTAAAATATCTCGCATTTTCGATGAGCTTCAGAAAAATAACTAGAGGTTATATATAGCCATTAAACGTCACATTCATGCACTGTTAATCAGACAGTGATAAGAGTGATTTTGAATAATTTGCAAAATCGCTCTAATCAAACACTCTAACTATGGTCAGAATAATAGCGCATGAATGTGAAGTTTATCACCTATATAGTCATTTTTCTGAAGCTCATCCAAAATGCGAGATATTTTAGAAAACTTATTTCCACCATCTTTTGTTTCACGTTAATTTAAGTTGTCATAGCAACACCAATTGAGTTGCAATTGACATTAATCAAAACTTCAATCTATAGCTATGCTTTGTATCTGGTGCAAAATAAAAAAAATAAAAAAAAACCCCGTCTTTATTAGGGTAACATTATTACCGGTTACCCGGTAGTTTTCATAATGGCCCGCAGGTAAGAATCCCACCCGGCCCTCAGATAAGAATCCCAACTGGCAAGGAGGCAAACCAGTTGGCTATTTAGAGAGACTGAATTTGACCTAATCGAAATCGGGACAAATACAGTCTCAGCTAGTGGACAGAGCGGGGACTCGAACCCGGCACCACCGGATTGCGAGACCGACGCTCTGCCCACTCGACCATGCTGCCTGCATCTTGATCAGATTATAGGGATAATTGATCAATTCGCTAAATGAAAAATGGGAAGTGTGGTCATTAGAAAAACTTCTGGGAAACACCTTAAGTAATCAGTTTTGAGGTAATTAGGTCTTGTATTTTTTTGGGTTCGAAATTTGAATGCCATGTATTTTTTTGGGTGTAAAATTTCTGGTTTGAGTATTTTTTTTGGGGGAGGGGGGGGGGGGTGTTGTAATATGAAGTTCCGTCGGAACCCCCCGTCATTTTACTCCCCGAGTACATCGCCTGGGACCAGTACCTTCAACAGCTACAAGTTAATTCTTTTCTTAGATAGTTTATTTGCTTTCGTGATTTTCAATTCTTTTAGTTCTATTTACAACCCTGTGTTAAATTTGGTTTTATTGAAGCGTCGTCGCTTCGGAGACTACCAACTTGACTTAGTTTCACGCAAGTGTTGACTTGAGAAGTGCGACACCCATTTCACGATGTATGCATGTACTTCCTGTTAGATGCTTGTTGTCATGACAGCAGATTGCTGACTAAGGGAGTTTGGGTTAGGTGTGTAATAACACCAGAGTTGATCCCCAGTCTGCTGTACTTCTGAGTCACACCCTGCAATGATAAATAGGTAATAAATACAATCGTGAGGAAATTACAAATTACAGTCAAATATTGCTACTGTGGATTAGAGCGCAAACACTATATATCCATGAAATAAAATAAAATTGCTACTGTGGAATAGAGCGCAAACACTATATCCATGAGATAGAATCAAATTGCTACTGTGGAATAGAGCGCAAACACTATATCCATGAAATAGAATCAAATTGCTACTGTGGAATAGAGCGCAAACACTATATCTATGAAATAGAATCAAATTGCTACTGTGGAATAGAGCACAAACACTATATCCATTAAATAGAATCAAATTGCTACTGTGGAATAGAGCGCAGACACTATATCCATGAAATACAATCAAATTGCTACTGTGGAATAGAGCGCAGACACTATATCCATGAAATACAATCAAATTGTTAATTTATAAACAATAGAGTAGTTGAATCGAGGGCATTATGCTGTGATAGTTGCCTGCGGAAACTGGATGTTCAGAAAAACAAATAGTCGCCCGAGAACGACTATGAAGTTTTGAGGAACATCCAGTTTCCAAGGGCAATTAACTGTCACAGCATAATGCCCGAGATTTTAACTGCTCTATTGTTTTTATTATTCAACAACAAAATTTTCCGAAGCGGACGAAAAGCTCAGCGGGCACTATGCGCTGATAGTATCCCTCCGCGGCGGGCACTATCACGTCACGTGATCGCCCTTCGACCAATGAGAGCGGAGGAAAATTTGTTGTTGAATTATAATGTGTTAATTATAGAGCGCAGACACTATATCTATAAAAAAATGAAAATAAAATCTTGATATTTATGATCATACATACCTTACATCCTAAAGACCCAATGGTCTTCAAGACTTTAGCAATACCAATAACACACGGTCGAAGTTGGTCGAGAGAGTACATAGAACCTGGTAACGAGTCGGACAATTCCTCATTTTCCAAAGCAAGACTTCTGGCCAAACAGAACGCGGACGCAGCCACTAGAGAAGGCTTGTATGTGACAAGTACCAAATCAAGTGTAGAAATTTCTAGAAAGAATTTCGCCAATGTGTATGTGTCCGCGTCACAGAACGACGCTCTAGCCAAACGACGTAAAAAGTGACTGGGGAGGGGTAGGTAGAGATTGTAGTTCAATGTCTCCAATAAAGACTTCTCCATTTGAGTGAGTTCTGTAGCGGAGAAAGCCTTGTCGGCCATGTTGACGAGTTCGCAGTGTCGGGGTACGAAGCGGTCTTCGTATTTACACGCCACCAGTAGACACGCCATGCCAAGGAGCTGGAAACTAGTCAGCGGTACGTAATGCAGGCTCATGTAGCGGTCTAGCAGGCTGATCATGAGGTAGAGGCAATCCAGTGGGAAGTTGTAGAACTCGTGGACCTAGGAGAACAAGTGAACGGAATGATAATGATAATGATGCATGATGATGATGATGGTGATGGTAGCGATGATGATAGTGGTGATGATGGTGGTGATGGTAAACTAGCGAGTAAACTAGAGTACAAACACTAAAAGTGTGCAATACTTTGTACTATTTACCACTAAATAGTGTTGATCAAACAATAGAGAACAAAGGAATTTGCATAATTTAGCAGTATTTAGTGGTATTTATGTTGCACACTTTTAGTATTTGTACTCTAGTATAGGCTGCGTCGGTGTTTGATATAAACAATAGGTAATCTGAGAATGAAATTTGTAACACCGTAAAAATTGTTAACTTAATTTAGCCAGTAAACTAGTATAGCTAGGCTGCGTCGGTATTTGATATAAACAATAGGTAATAGAATGAAATTTGTAACACCGTAAAAAATGTTAATTTAACTTTACTTAAATGATCATAAAACTAGCTACTAAACTAGCTAGTATAGGCTGCGTCGGTGTTTGATATAAAATTGATGACTACTGGTTATGATTAAGACTGATTAAGATCGCTGAGAAAGCCATTAAAGTAATAAAAAAGAGATTCGCATTTATTTGCACAAATGAATATTGCTAAAAAAATGCAAAATTGTTTTCAGGTTTTGACGAAATTAAAATAACATCTATTTATTTCTAACTGAATAAGGCAATATATGCTAACAAAATCATGATGATTTCGTTATGAAAATTCTATTCAAGAATTATAGAATTACAGTGAGGAAACTCGAATCGTGAACGCTTGACTTTTTTAGGGGTCGACCATTTAACTTTTGAGGGGGTGGGGGTGGGTGATTTTGAAAATAAATTTCCTGCACGGTCCGAAGGTCCGAAAAACATTTCGTGCAGCACAAATGGAAAAAAAAAAAAAAGAAAATTCCCCACTATTGTAAGGGGAGAAAAAAATGTTGCAAAGTTAAGAAATAAATATCCTGCAGAGCATTGAGAAGGAAAAAAAATATCCTGTCCACCAAGACGTTGGAAAAAATTTTTCTTGCTGATCGGAAATCACCCACTCCCCCCTCAAAAGTTAAATGGTCGTCCCCTTAGATTATTATTTTACGGGAATTTTACTGCAACATAACTCCCTATACAAATGAAGCAGTGAGTTCAAATACACTAAGTGTTCATAATAAATCTTATTTCTAATCAATTCGCTCATGGGATATGAGTTTAAAACATTATTTTTCGTACCTGAATTAGCCAATCGACCAAAGCTGCTCGCGACTCGTAAGTCACTTCATTCTGGTGAGCGAGAAATGCTTTCGAAAGAGCAAACTGCTCTTCTAGCTTATGCAAATACGCGAATATCTCCTCCGAATACGATGCTACGGCGGCCCAGTCTTCACATACATCAATAACAACTTTTGTTTTATTTTTCTCGACTGTCGATGAAGTGTCTTCTTGAAAGAAGCCGTTTTCGTTTATCCTAGTTCTTGTACGAGGTCTCGGCGCGCAAAGAAGATCAAACTCCCAGCCACAGTTCGTTGAAGGACAAGATTTGATCAATTCATTATCGTTAATTCGACTGAAACTTGATTTATCATTAATAGGAGTTTGTTCTGGAGTGTTCTGAGTCGGCCTTTCCATTGTAATTCTCCGCGTATTTTGAAGTTTAAAGCGAGTGTCTTTAGCTAATGTTACACAATGCTCGTAGATTTATTCAAATACAGCTCACTTCAAAACTCGCGCACAAAATGAGAGGTGTGACAATTAGCAAGCGTTCACGTGCAGAACCGTTTACTCGTTTCAAATGTGTGAAAATTAAACTTCTAGCGTGAGCGAAATGATCTCAATGTTATAATTAAACAAAAAGTTTACGATGTACGTGACTTCGGCCCTGTCCACATGTATCCAGGTATTTAAAAAATGTTTTTTTTAACGTCGTATTCAAAAATATTCGCGTCCACACGTATACACGAAAACGATTCGAAAACGCTAGCTTGCATACAATTCATAAGCGCGGCATAGACATATTTCCTGCTTTTAAAGTCATCGTATTTTAAAAGCTACGGTTTTCGCCGTCCACACGTATGTACAATAAACCCCGTTTTCAAAAATCTCCACTCTTGAGAGCGTATTCGAAAACCTCACTTTTTGATGAGCGAAAACGCCGTTTACTTGTGGACGGAAGGCGTAAACGGAGAAAAAAACCCTCTGTTTTCAAAAAAACCAGATACGTTTTAATAGACTTGGACTTATTAATAAACATGGCATTCTAAGTTTTTCGGTTTCTAAGGCCCGGTTTCTAGAAGGTTGAATTTTTGTAAATATTGATCCCAAATAGTGCATTACAATGTCGAAATTGCATTGTACATTTTAGTAATTGTGGAAAGCACATTTTTAAAATATAATATATTACTTTATTTTAGTACATACTCAACAAAAATGGTACAGACTAGCTCCTTGTCGGTGAGCGTAGAGTTTACAAGTGATGGTATTGTAATGCTAATTTGCCAACCATTTAGACAATAGATTTTGTAATTTTATTTGTTCTAATAACAATGGTTGGTTGGCGAAACCATAACAAAGTACGTCACTATAGGTGAGCGTAGTGTTTGCAAGTGTTGGTATTGTGATGCTAATTTGCCAACCATTTTCACAATAGATTTTGTAATTTTATTTGTTCTAATAACAATGGTTGGTTGGCGAAACCATAACAAAGTACGTCACTATAGGTGAGCGTAGTGTTTACAAGTGTTGGTATTGTGATGCTAATTTGCCAACCATTTTCACAATAGATTTTGTAATTTTATTTGTTCTAATAACAATGGTTGGCTGGCAAAACCATAACAAAATACGTCACTATAGGTGAGCGTAGTGTTTACAAGTGTTGGTATTTTGATACAGCGATATTTTTACTTTGCTCCGCTATACCGGTTTAACTGGTTTGAGAGAGACACTAAACTGGTTTTCCTTTGCTAGTAAACGCGAGCCTTTCAAGTAAAATTACCTTTTTCGCTTAAAAAAATGAACAAAACCCAACCTTTCTGATAGTTGGATTATGAATAACTTATCATACAGTTTGATGTGTAACACGGCTGGATATATTACTCGTTCTCTTGTAATTTCACTCGTCTTAACGGCTTGTCACAAAATACAGAGTTTCAACTCGTAAAATATCCAGCCATATTACACATCGAACTGTCTAATAAGTTTTTTGTTTAGCGTTTTCACACAAGTGGGGGACACAAGTTAATTATGATATAGGTGGACGTACAGTGACGTATTTTGTCATGGTTTTGCCAACCAACCATTGTTATTAGAACAAAGAAAAGTAAAACATCTATTGTGAAAATGGTTGGCAAATTAGCATCACATTACCAACACTTGTAAACACTACGCTCACCTATAGTGACGTATTTTGTTAGGGTTTTGCCAACCAACCATTGTTATTAGAACAAAGAAAAGTAAACTGACATCTATTGTGAAAATGGTTGGCAAATTAGCATCACAATACCAACACTTGTAAACACTGCACTCACCGATAAAAATCACAAATCATTTCTTTCACACACACATTCATCACACTCATAAGTAACCTAATTAGCAAGTTCGCAAGTGCATTCATGCTCCTTTATACACTACTAGCGTTAAACTCCGAGTTCATTATTCGTCAACGATTTCTACATTTTTGATATTCGATTACTTTAAATTTTCATCGCCTATCCACATGACTTTGAAAACACTGACAACCAAACAATAGTTTTCAAGATAATTAATTATAAATTTCAAAAGACGTGATTTTTTTTTCTCAATTCAATTCAATCAGTTCTCAAGCCATCTGTCGGTTGTAACAGATGCAATTTTGGTTAATACTTTGACAAGCAGAAATAAAAATACGTCTTATTTGTCTTTCCAAAAGTATACTACATATCTCATGCGTTAAAACCTTGATATTCAAAATGGTGAGTTTAATTTTAATTTGTTGTTATTATCTTTTTGAACCGAAAAGCATTTCGTTTTGGGACTGAAGCGCGAAGTAGCTGAGAGTTTAAAGTTATTGTAAACGCCCGTACAAAACTATACTTTTTCGGACGGTATTAATACCGTTTTCTGGCTAACTACAAATGAATTACGCTTTGTTACGGTAAACAGTATAGCTGTAATCACTCGCAGACTACTCCTGTAGGAGATTCAACCGATTCTACTGAGTAATATAAGCTTCCTTGCACTTTTTTTACCGATTGTTGTGTTTATATTTATTTATTTTTATTTGATTGATGTCCTTCGATTGTTCCTTCCCTCCTCCCTTCTTTTCGTAATTCTCTGCTTGCTTGCTCCCTTACCTCTTTTCTTACTCCGTTGCTTGCTCCCTTCTTTCCTCCCTTCTTTTCTTACTTCGTAGCTTCCTTCCTTCCTTCCTTCCTTCCTTCCTTCCTTCCTTCCTTCCTTCCTTCCTTCCTTCCTTCCTTCCTTCCTTTATTCATCGACTGTATCTGGTTTTACTAGTTTCTTCCGATTGCAATTAATCTATGGATGGTCGGCCTCACGATTATCGGAATAGCAACTTCAAACTCTTGTAAGTACTATTTGATATAAAATTTATGAATAATTAATGAGAATTTTACAAAAAGAAATCACCGACGAAGGTTGTATTTTGTATTTTAGATACAAAATCGTCCTAATTTCCATAGGTTTTACAGTGCGAATCAAAAAACCGTGGTCACCTAGAAATATTTTAGAAATCGTTTATTGTTCGTTGAACAACTCACAAACAACTATATCACCGCAAGAAGTTTGACTGATGTGTAGCATGATAAATCTTTTAATTTGTAGTTAGAGTTGTTTGTGAGTTGTTCAACGAACAATAAACGATTTCTAAAATATTTCTTGGTGCCCACGGTTTTTTGATTCGCACTGTAACTTGAATGTTTTCGACCAGATTTACTTTTATCTTGACAATTTTAGTAAAATATAAAAGACATAACATTGTATTTTCATAAGTATATAGAGGATATTACATGGGCGCGCGGAGATATGAATTTTATCTTCGAGTGTTGATAAGATATCCCACGAGTGAGCGCAGCGAATGAGTGGGATATCTTTTCAACACGAGAAGATAAAATTCATATCTCCAAGCGCCCATGTAATGTTCTGTTTATTATATAACAGATTGAAGAAAAAAAAATTTTTTTTTGAAAGTTGATTGGTTGAGAGTGATATCACACATGTGCGATATCAATGATATCTTCATGACTAGGATAGGCTTTTTATCTAGTTGATATCACTCGGTATACCACTATATGTTATATAATAATATACAATATTCGCGTCCGATCTGTATGAGATATACAACGGCTTATATTGTTTATAATACGTTCGGCTAGATACAAGACAAGTATACACTTATTCCAAAAGTAATTAGAATGGCGGATGGTGGCGAACTTGTCGACCGTGTAATAACAAGCTAAAAGTGAACTGGGGAGGAGAGCCGGTCGCAAAAATGCTAGTCGCGCTCTGATTGGTCAAAAATAAAATCTCCGCTCAGCTGGCCGTAACATGCATGACAAATTATTATATAAAGTCTTTTACTCCGACGAAGGCTCAAAGGCTCGAAACGCGTCAGAAAAGTTAACATTTTTTGCGTTATTACAAATTTCATTCTATTACCTATCGTTTATATCAAACACCAATGCAGCCTATACTAGTTTACTCGCTAGTTTCTAATTAAGTAAAGTTAAGTTCACATTTTTTACGTTGTTACAAATTTCATTCTATTATCTATCGTTTATATCAAACACCAATGCAGCCTATACTAGTTTACTCGCTAGTTTCTATTTAAGTAAAGTTAAGTTCATGCACATTTTTTACGGTGTTACAAATTTCATTCTATTATCTATCGTTTATATCAAACACCAATGCAGCCTATACTAGTTTACTCGCTAGTTTCTATTTAAGTAAAGTTAAGTTAACATTTTTTACGGTGTTACAAATTTCATTCTATTATCTATCGTTTATATCAAACACCAATGCAGCCTATACTAGTTTACTCGCTAGTTTCTATTTAAGTAAAGTTAAGTTGACATGTTTTACGGTGTTACAAATTTCATTTTATTACCAATCTTAATTATATCAAACACCGATGCAGCCTATACTAGTTTACTCGCTAGTTTCTATTTAAGTAAAGTTAAGTTCACATTTTTTACGGTGTTACAAATGTCATTCTATTATCTATCGTTTATATCAAACACCGATGCAGCCTATACTAGTTTACTCGCTAGTTTCTATTTAAGTAAAGTTAAGTTGACATGTTTTACGGTGTTACAAATTTCATTATATTACCTATCGTTTATATCAAACACCGATGCAGCCTATACTAGTTTACTCGCTAGTTTCTATTTAAGTAAAGTTAAGTTCACATTTTTTACGGTGTTACAAATGTCATTCTATTACCTATCGTTTATATCAAACACCGATGCAGCCTATACTAGCTTACTCGCTAGTTTTCTATTTAAGTAAAGTTAAGTTCACATTTTTTACGGTGCTACAAATTTCATTCTATTACCTATCGTTTATATCAAACACCGATGCAGCCTATACTAGTTTACTCGCTAGTTTCTATTTTTTAATGTGTTACAAATTTCATTCTATTACCTATCATTTACATCAAACACCGATGCAGCCTATACTAGTTTACTCGCTAGTTTCTATTTTTTAATGTGTTACAAATTTCATTCTATTACCTATCGTTTATATCAAACACCGATGCAGCCTATACTAGTTTACTCGCTAGTTTCTATTTTAAGTGAAGTAAAGTTAATAATACCCGTAAAGGTTAACATATACAACAACCTTATAATTATCATTACAATTATCATTATAATTGTTTCGGTTATGGTTCTCTGTTTCGCTTCAGTTTTTTCACTTTAATTCCAAATTAAACAGGAACTCTTCGGTATTACGTCCCAACTTGTTTTTAACTTGTTCACGTACTCTAGAATAATGTTCTTCATTCAAGGTCATCGTTTCAACAGCGTAGAACAGATCTATGCTTGCGGATTTCCATGTAACGAAGAAGTAGTTCTGCGCCTCTTGTTTGCTTTTGAAGTGGGAACAAAGGGAGGCAACGGTCACTTGGCCACTCTTGTCAAGTTTGCACGGCATGGTTTGAAAGTTGCCATAATTCCCTGAGGAACTTTTACTTCCAAACAATTCGAGTCCCTCCTTTGAGTGTTCAAGACTTTTGATAGTATTCTGCAGCACATTCTTTAGGGTTGTGTCGTTACCTATCGCGTTTTCCAACATCACCAGCACCACTTCGGAGATCTTGAATGACTTGTCTGTAGACTGATATTCGGCAAATTGGAAGTTCTGAATGTTCCAACCAATATTTGCCAAAACGTCCTGGTAAAACTTGTACCAGTTCTTGGGGTCTTCGAAGCGATCGTGCTTCTTGCTTGCCGCCAGCTGAGCTAGCAAGGTACTATCAAGGACGTCTTGTTTCTTTTGTTGTGAGATTTCGCCAGCAAACGACACAAGACTGCCGTTGTCGACTGCGGCATCGAGCGCGGCATCGCCCTTCCTATCGAGCCCGCGGCTCTTTGTTTTCGACACTGGTTCGACGAAATCCGCGATTTCCAACGACCTGACAAAACACACAGGATCCATCGTTACACCTTAGATAAGTAGGTTAAAAAGATGTTCTAGGAGATCTGTAGAAGTATATAATCCCCTTTGCTCCTTATATTGACATTTTCCACCCTGCTTACGTTGTGTTAATTACCTTATATGGTATTGGAATGATTTCATTGGTCAGGTTACAAAAGTAGGAGGGGGCCTTATATCACGGAAGTACGTAGTTGATATTTTGAGTTCTTAGTAACGTTCTTTGCATGTCTGGAAACGTATTGTGTAAATGAAAACTTTTTGTAAGAAAATGAATGATAACTAGAGCAAACGCACTAGAGTGAAGACATTTAACCCGTGAAACAAAATTAAATAGTCAAGGTGTAATAGTCAAATAGACACAAAAGAAAACAATGAAATTATATAGGGACTGCTAAGGTGTATTAGTCTAATATCTATTTCACGGGTTAAATGACTTCACTCTATTGTGTAGGTGCAAACATTTTGTAAGATTATTATTATTATTATTATTATTATTATTATAGAGCAAACGCACTATATCCATGAAAGAAAAACACATTGCTATTGTGTAATATAGTTCTTATTTAGCGACTATTAGTCACTATCAAAGACAAGTAAAGTTGTAATGAGGTATTGTTTCCTTTTGTATTTGATGTTTCTCGTTGAGTGATACTGACTAAATATAGCCACTAAATAAAAACTATTAGTTAGTAACTATTTCGTTTTTATTTGTTTATCTGTGTGGCCATAGTGCACGTAGTGACAATCACTGCAGTCAATCTTGTACACTGCCTACGTTATAGAATTGTCTTCTTTTGTTGGTCTTTGACGAGGAATGAATACGAAAAATATGACGCGTTTTCCGTGTCACAATAAACTTTGTATTCTTTCCTTTCATTACTGTCTAAATGTAATCCCACAATGCATAACTACTTTTGAAAAAATGTAAATCTGTGTATGATTACTTTCGAAAACCGATCAGTTGCATCCGATTACTTTTGAATTCAAACCTCTTTGTATGACGTCTACTTTTGAATTCAATACTTCACACATTACTACTTTTGAATTCTTTAAAAGCACCGCAGTTTGTATTCGTATATAACATGGTTATGTTTCAGCAGCTACCTTCGACAATGAATCAGATATGTTACAACTTCGATTTTGACTTCCGAACGCTTCAAAACGACTTTCGGCCAGTCATTACTTTCGACCTGTCATTACTTTCGACCACTCGTTACTTTCGACCACTCATTATTTCGACCACTCATTGCTTTCGACCTGTCATTACTTTCGACCACTCGTTACTTTCGATCACTCATTATTTCGACCACTCGTTACTTTCGACCTGTCATTACTTTCGACCACTCGTTACTTTCGACCACTCGTTACTTTCGACCACTCGTTACTTTCGACCACTCATTATTTCGACCACTCATTGCTTTCGAAACACTTTATGCAAGGCATGGCTTGCTCTAATGGGTCACGTGATAAATTTGATGTCACATGCCGATTGCATATATAAAAGTAGCAAGCGTTTCTTTTGGGAGGAACGGGAGAAAGTAACTGGATTTTTTTGTACTAATCTTAGGTTTCGCGCGGCCATATCGGTAACACAGTTGTCCCAAAACAACCCAAAAGCAACTTTCTCACGTTCACCCCAAAAGAAACGCTTACTACGCAGGCTAATATATAAAGCAAGTTTCTTTGGTCTGACTTTCCCTTGATTGCACAAGTCACAGGCAGCCCAAGCAATTCACTTTTACAGTAGAGATATGTGAGGAAAAAATCGATATTTTTCATTGAAATAAATTTGAACATATTTCAATCCTGTGTTGTTGTTAAACTTATTTTATGTCATTCTGGGTTGTTTTTGAACGTTTTAGAGCATGTTTGCCCACCTGTACTTAAATATGGAAAGGCTGGTCAATCGTGGTGACACAAGTCAGTATATATATTTATCACTAACCTAACCTTCAAGATGAACTCAAATGACTTATGAAGAGAGGGTGCGCAGCGCTTCATTGAGACTGACCAACTTATTTGAGTATAATACACCTAATTCAAAAAAGGTTGACGGGGTGAACGGCGATTGGTGATTGCACGATCGAAACGGACTATGGGTAATACGAATTTCTTCGTATTCCGTTCTAAATTACCCAAACACCGCCCAGCGATGACCTAATTAGATGGGTGTCTCGAAGGTTTCGCTGAACGGTGGAGGCATTGTTTGGGTAATTTAGAAACGAAAAAGAAGGAATTCGTATTACCCATAGTTCCTTTCGGTCGTGCAATCGACAATCACCAATCGACAATCGCTGTTCGCCCCGACAACCTCTTTTGAATTAGGTATACACCTATTTCAATTAACGTTGTCCATCTGGAATGGTTGATCTGAGACCGATAGGAATTGTGTGAGCTCGTTAAACTGCAAATGCACTATTATAATCACGCTTGAATATTAATGTTTACTTCTGAAATACTGTTATCTGTAATTCAGCACCATTCAAGTGTGATTAAAACAATGTATTTGAAATTTAATGAACTCCCACAATTCCTATCGGTCTCAGATCAACCATTCCAGATGGACAACGTTAATTGAAATAGGTGTATATTAGTGCACCGCTTGTGTAAGATCAACGGATAGTCGAGATCTGTAGTGAGTGAGAGAATACAGTAGGGAATTGTATAAAGTGGGTGAAGGTTTGCTTAAAAGTGAGAAGAATGTTAGATTAAAGTATACTGTCAATTCAAAAAACATTGTCGTCAATAGGCTTCAAGTCTACGCGACTAGACCAAAAGGTAGCATGGGTAGAAATCACCTAAACGGATAAAAGCACACAGTATCTAATGCAATAGATATAATATCACGCTCACTCAATCAAATAATGATTAGTTGAGTGAGCGCGATATTGCATTAGATACTGTGTGTATTTATCCGCTTCGGTGATTTCTACCCATGCTACCTTTCGGTCTAGTCGCGTAGACTTGAAGCCTATTGACGACAATGTTTTTTGAATTGACAGTATATGTGCATAAACAAAGTCCCGTATGTGTAGAACGGTGGTTAGAGATGAGTGTAAATCTAAGGAGAGCTCACACAGAAAATAAATGAATATTCTCTGGATTATAAATTAATCGTCGGAACAGGTCAAAACAGTTCACATCAAATGCATCAGCAATGTCTTTACTTTTGAAATCCCATTTTCAAGATATTGTAACCTGGGTTATTTCAAAGTTTAGACGTCCTACACCAAATCAAAAACGAGGTCGAACAACGTGGACAAAATTAAAAACAATTACAGATATTGAAACAGAACAACTACAAAAGACCATGTTTAAAAGAACTGAATTCAACAAGTGGATCAACACGAAATATCCACGGCCAGCCAAATTTGTAATGGCAAATAAGCGCTGAACAACTCGATCGATCGATATAAGTCACGATTGGCTGGGTGACGAAGAAGGAGATGACAATGTAGCTTCTGCCTCAGACAACAAACACGTGACAACGGCGAGACATATTTGCTCGTCCTCAAACACAGGAGTATTTATAGCCGAATACAGCGAACATGTTGTGACAATTAATCTAACCTGAAAATTACATATATGAGCCCCTCCCAGGGGGGGGGGGGGGGGGGGGGGGTGCACGCTCCCATGATCCTTTGACCTTTTTGCATTTTCTACCTTGTTCCCCATAATCAATATATAACTGTCTCCCTACAATGTTTTACCTTATGTTCCCATGATCCCCCAAAAACTATTGTTTTATCATATTTTGCTCCCTTGTTCCCTGAAAATAATTTGGCAGTATCCCTTGTTCTTTAAAAATAAATGCCCGTGCTCCCTTGATCCCTAAAACCCCTGGGAGGGGCTCATAGATGTATATATATCAAGCCAAGACTCTCACACGTTTCAGGAGAAACAGTACATATCTTGAGAAATATTATGCAGACATATTTCAACGTATTGAATTCAAGATCCTTCTCTTAACATTTAAAATCTTACATG
Source organism: Metridium senile (assembly GCA_949775045.1). Lineage (NCBI taxonomy): Eukaryota > Metazoa > Cnidaria > Anthozoa > Actiniaria > Metridiidae > Metridium > Metridium senile. The sequence goes on along the minus strand of OX459101.1, from coordinate 18,991,213 downwards.
GAGCTGCACCTTCTTATCTCTCTGACTTAATAAGTCGCTATGTCCCTTCTCGTTCCCTAAGATCCTCTTCTTCAAACTTACTTGCTAAACAGAGCTATAATCTTAAAACTTATGGCATGAGAACTTTTTCCTTTGCTTCTCCTGAACTATGGAATTTTCTACCTCTTGACACTAGATCCTGTGACTCCTTTTCTCTTTTTAAACGTAACTTAAAGACATGGCTTTTTAAGAGAGCATTTGATACTGTTTAATTTTTCATTCCATATTTTAACCATATATTTTTACTAAATTTTTTTAATCCACTGATGTTTTACAACTTCTTTTAATATGTTATATAAAATATATGCTTTTTATTATATCATGAAAATGTAAAGCGTTGTTGAATCTTCGGAATAATTGACGCTATATAAATTATAGTTATTATTATTATTATTTAGGAAAACGCTAGTAAAATTTGCGTCATAAGTCTTTTAAAGACAAATAGCCTGAAGAATTATTAGAGCAGGCGTTCTTGTGGAGTTCTGGGAGAAAATCGAGATTTGGGGTTCCTGTGTTATTCAGATACTCGCGAGAAACATGGACCCTAGACAAAAAAAGAAAGGTGGGGGAGGGGGAAGTACGATAAGGGAACTTCTTCTCTTCCTTAACCCCTTCCCCTTCGCTGTTTTTTTGCTCGCTAGTTACAACACAGGGATCCCAGTACCCGATATAATTCTCCACAAACTCCAGAAGAACGACTGTTTTGACAAACAAACAAACAACCGATTTCACTTAGGGCGGGTGTCATGTATTAGAGTATGGAGGGAGGGGGAGGGGGGTTGACATACATACATACATAGTTTATTCAAATCGAAAATGAAATATTAACAACTAGTAAAAATAAGCTGAGAAAATACGAGCAAAAGCGGTACAAATGGAACAACAAAGCAAAATAATAGACGACTGGAAAGGAAGTTATTAGGTGATCCCTATGTCAAAACTCCTTGTCTTTACCAAATATTACGCACCCCCCCCCCCCTTCCTGGTTGGCAAAAATATCATAACCCCTTATATTTGCCCAGTTTATTACTAAAGCTGCATACAATTAGTAACAACCCCCTATATAGCTTCCGAAAATAACACGACCACCCCACTCAATATTGCCGACCCCCCTCACCCCCTAATAATTAATATCACTAATCAATGAAGTCTTTCTCGCGCGCTACAAATGAATGTTTTATACAGTAGATAATGTTTATTTGTTCATTCTTTATTAACCTTTAACATGAAGTATAACATGACAAATTATTATATAAAGTCTTTCACTTTGACGAAGGGCTATGGCCGAAACGTCAGTAAAATTAAATGAACATTTTTTGTGGTGTTACAAATTTCTTTCTATGACCATTATATAAAGCGACGCGAAAACAATGTTTTAACGAGAAGGTGCACGTAACGGTTAACATGCAATAACCTTATAATACCCGTAAAGGTTAACATGCAATAACCTTATAATACCCGTAAAGGTTAACATGCAATAACCTTATAATACCCGTAAAGGTTAACATGCAATAACCTTATAATTATCATTATCATTAAAATTATTGTTACAGATGTTGTGGTTATTGTTCAGTTTTTATGGTGACTGACTACTATATTTCCAAATCTACTATGTAATCTTTGGCATGTTTCCCCAACTTCTTTATAATGGCTTCACGTACTCTACTGTACATGTCTTCATTCAAGGTCATCGTTTCAACAGCGTAGGACAGATCTATGTCTGAGGATTTCCATGTAAAGAAGAAGTAGTTCTGCGTCTCTTGTTTGCTTTTGAAGTGGGTAACAAGGGAAGCAATGTTCACTTGTCCACTCTTGTCAAGTGTGCAGGGCATGACTTGAAAGTTGCCATAATTCCCTGAGGAGCTATGACTTCCATAGAGTTCGATGCCGTCCTTTGAGGTTTCCAGACTTTCGAGGGTCTTTCGCAGCACTTTAATTACGGTTGCGTCGGCACCTATCGCAGTTTCCAAAATGATCAGCGACACTTCAGAGAGCTTGAAAGACTGATCTTTAGAGTGATATTTGTTGAAAGCGAAGTTTTGAATGCTCCACCCAATATTTGCCAAAACGTCCTGGTAAAACTTGTACCAGTTCTTGGGGTCTTCGAAGCGATCGTACTTCTTGCTTGCCGCCAGCTGAGCTAGCATGGTGCTATAAAGGACGTCTTGTCTCTTTTGTTTTGGGAGTTCGCTAACAAACGATACAAGACTGCCGGCGTCGACTTTGGCTTGGGGCTTTCCATCGACAGTTACTATACCGCGGTGCGAAGTGGTCAACGGTTTATCGAAATCCACGATTTCCAACGACTTGACAAAGCTCACAGGATCCATCGTTACACCTTGGAAAAGTAGGTTAAAAAGATGTTAGAGCAGATCTGTAGAAGTAATCTCCTTTGAAATGAGGGCACAGCTTGCTCCTTATATTGATATTTTCCGCAATGCTTAAGTTGTATTATTTACCTTATATGGTATTGGATCATTCCATTGGTCAGGTTGCAAAAATAGGAGGAAACTATATTGAAGTAGTTATTTTAAATGAGATTATTTTTAGACGTACTTTAGGAATTAAATTCTTGGCATTCCAACCTCTCCTTATATGGTATTGAAATGATTCCATTGGTCAGGTTGCAAAAGTAGGAGGAGACTTTATATCACGGAATTAGTTTATATTTTGAGTACTTGGCATTCTTCTTTGCCTGACCTTATATGGTATTGAAATGATTCCATTGGTCAGGTTGCAAAAATAGGAGGAGACTTTATATCACGGAATTAATTGTTATTTTGAGTTCTTGGCATTCTTCTTTGCACGGCTGGAAACATATTGTGAAAATGTAAACATTTTGTTAGAAAAACCTGTTGAGACAGTTGGAAATGTTTTTGCACCCTATATCAGTGATAAAGAAAAAGTGTATGAAGGGTTGATAACATAAAACATAAGTTATTGTTCTAAGGATATTTAATGATATATTTTAAATCCAGCCGTTACAATCTAGTGTAAGAGGTTATGCTAACGAATTAAATGAATTTACACTCTTTCATTCTTATTCTAGTTGCACAACATTCAAACTTTATCCTTTCTATAAATTGATCAATATGTTAAACAAACAAATTTAAAGACACCAGAATCTACCTAAACAGTTCAGGTATTAGCAGTTTTTTAAGTCAGCACTGTTATTTTGCAAACTATTTATATTAAAATCCAAGAGCAGAATTTGGAACCATAAACGCTAGTTATCAAGGAATAGCAAGGTTGACTTCAAACTGATCGACTTTTTTCCCCAGCTTCTCGTTGATTTCGGTGCGGACCTTGCCATACATTTCTTCGTTCAAGTGCCCGATGACTTTTGTACACTGCCACTTTATTTCTGTAGTCTTCAAAGGTGCGAAAAAATAATTTCTTCCAAACGCTTCGTGCGCTACCAAGAAGGAACCAAGGAAGAAGACCACGAGACGGCCGCCATCGTCAACAGTGCACACCAGAACTTGGAAGCTGCTTTTTGTACCGGAAGTGCTGTTAGAATACAACAAGTTCTGGCCATCGTCTGATCCTTTCAAAGCTTCCATCGTATCCTTTAAGATTTTTACCAGCTCTTCGTCTTCTCGAGTCAAGTGGCTCATTATTTCCAGCACAATATCTGAGATCTTGAACGACTTTCTCTTGCTCGGTTCTGAGTGTTCGTCGAATACAAACTTTGAAAAGTCCCATCCAATGTTGCTCAAAATGTTGGCGTAGAAGTTGTACCAATCTTTTGGAAGGGCATCAGAGAATTTTTTGTCTGATGCTAGCTTTGCTAATAGAAATGAATCTATAACATCTTCTTTTTGTTGATTTGTCACTTTAGTAGAGAATGATACCAGACTGCTTGCTAGCACAAGGCCTGTTTCTTTCCCTTGGGATACAAGATATAACATTTTGCCATCAGCGGCACAAGGTTCCAAAGAATTAACATGTTCCGCCATCGTCATGCACGTATTGGAGAAGACCTTACTAGAAGCTACCTTGCACAAATGTTAATAACCTTTTGAATAATTTCACAACTCATTAAAAATTCATATGGATATTAAGCATTTCATTGCACGTAAGAGGCCAAGTTTGGAAATGTGCATAATTATTTTAGTTAGCCAGCTACGTCAATATTTTATGGATCAATTTGTGTGAACGGTATTTAAAAATGCCAGGACAAGCCCTTCTGAGAAAAGAATACATAATTTAATGCATTTAAGTAAAGTAAAGGAATTGGATCAATAGGTTGTAATTTTCTCCATACTTAAAATTTGAAAAGCATAAACCAAGGGCATACAGAACAGAACATCAACATTATATGAACCACCTTAATATATTTACCAAGATTCAATTGACCTAGTACAGTAAACATTAATACTATTGGGAATGAGTTATGTTATATCCTATCAATGTAACATACCAATGTTTTTACTTTTGCCAGAATTAGCCAATATGGTATTACAAACGAATTAACAAGTATAACAAAGTGCACTTTGTAATATTGATAGGATATAACATAACTCATTCCCAATAGTATAAATGTTTACTAGGTCAATTGAATCTTGCCTTGAGAATATGGAGCACAAATCATTTTTTCAGGGAAACAATTACTATGTGGGGTCCAGTATTTTTTTTCTAAAAGTAAATAATGTCAATATACAATGATTGATTCGAATTTGAACCTATTTCTCATAAAATGTGTTCTACATAAATCATATATCAAATATCGTGCATCATTTCTTTTATTCTGCTATTAGGATTTACTGAAATTGTAGCATTTTTTGTAAACTCTGATTTGTTAACAATGGGTAATAAACATTGTGACAATTTACATCCACTATCATGGAATCTTTGTCTTTTGTGAATTAGTTTTCTGGACCACAATTTCCTCCTCATTCAGGAGCCGGTTGTAAGAAGCCTGAATAGCGCTATCCACGGGAAAAATCCCATTCCAAATGATAAAGCCTATACAAATTTTATACACTGCATGCACAACTCTTATCCAGTGGGTAACTTTATCCAGGGTACGTACAACTATCCCCTGTATGAAGAACTTGAACATATATCTGCTTCAAATTTCGAATAATATTTTTTTGAATTACACGTTACTTTTTCGTGATAAAATAACACTAAAATGAATCAGTTCGTGATTGAATTTACATTTATTGAAAGCAGTCATAACCCATTACGACCAAATGTTAGGAACGGAAGATCAAAAAGTTTTCAAACATGCGGAAGCGGCGACCAAAAGACTAAATTTTGGTGATTACATCAGAGTGTCATAACAAAATTGATCACCTTCAGAAAGGTCACATCAACAGGCTAATTTTAGTTTGTAAACAGAAGTGTTTCGCAAACCGAAGCAGCAGATACGGACCAATCATGACCTGATCGAGTGATTTGCTTGTTCACTGCTACGAGGCATCCCGACGGCTTTTTTGAAGTTTTGGTTGGTTTCTAAATTTTTGGACAAATCGCAAAATTACGGTCGCATAAGGAAAACGCTCATGTTGACAGATAGTAATGAGATTATAGCAAATTTCTGACCACAAATCGGCGTAATGCGAGCCAATAAATGTATGGTTTAAATCTTGGCAATCATCTTGAAGCGCAGTCATGGGACACGAGCGTGACATGTCATATGTCCCTAATCAAAAACACCCGTCGAGTCGGCTCGAGATCTAGGTTTGATAATTGATCATATTTGGCTAAGCTAAGCCAAAAAACCGCGCTAGACATGCATTCAACCGAGAAACACTGTGTGTAATCATCAACTCATTTGTGATGAGTAAAAACGATTATTATTCGCTTTTTTCGAATAATAATTATTTTGGATAACCGGCTTGACTTTTTCGTGATAAAAAATAACACTAAAAATAAATCAGCTAGCGATTGAAATGACATTTATTGACAAAACAGTAAAGTCATGGGACACGAGCTTGACATTAGTCCCAGTGGTTTCACCAAGCGGGGTCATTCCTCGTTACTTTATGATCGTGTGGCGTTTTGTTTGCCCTCACCTTTACTGGTCCAGTACGATTTCTACTCTTAAACTTAGATTCATTAGCAACAATGTATTTTTATATTAAAAGCAGCTTTGGGAGTTCCCCCATAGCCATTACTCCAACACTTGTGTGTTTTATTCTTTCCGGACCAGTAAACGAGCTCACTCAATGCAGCACTGAATAGATATTAATTATTGTCAGGTTACAAAAGTAGGATAAGACTTTATATCGAAGTAGTTATTTTTAATGAGATTATGTTTAGTCGGAGACGTACTTTAGAAAGTTATTGGCATCCAAATCTTCTTTGGCTGGAAACACCCCTTAACACCAACAAAAATAAGCCCGGTTCAAATCCTTCTAGTGACTTTGGTGTTCAGCTATCCTCACGTCCCCCATTACGGCCATTTCGATTCAACCGACAAATTACAGCAGCAGATAAATGTTTGCAATGTGGACAACGTGGTCCGCAGAAAATTAGGTCAAAAAACGTGGTCAGAAAGCTAGGTTAGTAAATGCCAACGTCAGACATCACTGTGAAGTTTGCCCGACGTGGTGTCCGAGACAAAGTCTAACGATTTGGGATTTACACAAAGCAATAATCTTTACGTGAACGAAAGCATAACACCAAAAGCCAGTTTTTAAGAAGACTTTTGAGTCTTAAAAGATCCGTTTTTTGCCTGCTGATCTCAGGAACATTAAACTGTTATCCTTCTTCAAAAACAAGTTAAAAACTTTTCTTTTTGACTCATAGTAATTTTTCATTTTTCGATTTATTTTTGTAAAGCGCACCGAGATTTAATGGGGCGCGCTATAGAAGAAATGTATTATTATTATTATTATTACCGTGAAAGAAAGTTCAAACTCAAGTATGTACTGCGCTCAAGCAGCACTGCAACTACAACCTCAACCAACTAACTATGCTTCAGCCCTCGGCATAGATAGGAAAAGATGAGTATACCTTTAATTCCATAACAATAATACTTTAATTTTGTAAACTATGAAACTGAAAAGCTTGCTTTAGACGTAAGATATAACGAATATTGTGTAAAATCAGATTCTGTCATTGCCAAGGGAAGATTAAGGATGCATGAACTATGAATTTTGGCTGAGTTTAAATGTTTCACAGTTTATTCTTAATATAAATTTAAAAGGCTATAAGATCCCCCTTTTGAGGTAACCGGTCGTTTCGCCGACATGGCAGTTCGCTGTCAACCAGCTCGCCGACACTCTAGTCGATTCGCGACACTACTCGGGTCGATTCGCCGACAGTCAGTAACCAGTTCGCCGACATTCTCAAAACCTAAAAGAAACTTACTATAATATTATTTTATTATATATTAGAGTTGTTTTGAGTTTGCCTGTCAAAATAACGTTCAAAAACATAAACGTTCGTCGCTCGGCCGACGCTCATTTTTATCGATCAACAATCACTTCGCAATCCTTCGCACATTCGTTTGGTTTCGCTGTACTTTATGGATTTTAAACAGTTCACTCAGTTTTATAATAATCAAATCTTTTTAAAGAGTGATAATGTTCTTTTGATCGAAACTTCTCAGCAATCCATCGAACTTTGAAGGTAAAACAAGCTATCAGTCAGCGTATAAACAGGCCGTTACGTTATATAAACATTGTGTTTTCGATCGATCGCTTGAACTCCATTTAGACTCAGTTCACCAAAATAATTCTGAAAAGCTTCATTTTGAAGCTCTTATGATGTCTTTAGAGCTTACTTTTATTTGAAGCTATTTTAGAACTCATTAAATTAGGTTCAGTAATTGAATGTTTAGATCCTTCTTTTATTACGGCTACCATCATATTAATTGAAATTTTTGAGCCAGATCAATCGTTTCTAGGTTTTTCTTTTTTCTTTTTTTAAATTTACAGTTTTGCCATTTGATCTTGCTACAGTTCTTTCTTCTATTTTTACTAAGAAGTTAAAGCTGTCGCAGTAATTAAATCGTACAAAATTATTGTTTATCTAGACGATAGCCTTTAGCCCCATCCAAGCGAATCCGGATACTTTTGAAACCGCATCTTTCTTTTTGCGAATCGGCCTATCGTCCACACGAATCCAGTGAATCCGGTCACCGAAACCGCATACTTTTGTAATCGCTCTCTAGAGTGGATACTTTTGAATCCTCCGGATACGCGGATTCGTGTGGACACCTAAAACCGGATAGTTTTGAATCCACTGACTTGCTAATTCAACATGGCGGACAAAAATAACTTGTTGGCAACTAATTGCTTGCGCTTATTTCCAGTCTTAATGGAAGCAATACTGCATTTTTGACAACAATAGTTGATCATTTTATTAGAAGTAAGGTCAATTTTATCCGGTTGTCTGAGCCTTTTGATTCAAAACAAAAACGTATAAAACGATTTCGATCACAACCTCAACCAAAACTGACGATTTTTGCTTCATCCAGGGCAAATTAGTGGTTGATGGAACAACATACAGTAAGGCCTGGCCATAATAACGGTAAATGCGATCGCTAGCTCGATTAGCGCATGCACATTGGCTCTACTCATTCAAGTTGTTGCAGCGTATTCGTTTACGGGTGAATCCGAACTGGAAACAACCGCAAATATTTTTATGCGGTTTCAGTCTGACTAGATTCGTGTGGACTATAGCTAGGACAATTTGTGTGAGCTCTGAATTTCACTTCATTTCACTTTATTTTACCCAATTTCTACCATTCTAGAATGAAAGTCAAAACCCAACTCTATCTCTCTCTCGTCTGCCCATCACTAGAGTATGCATGCTCTACATGGGATCCTTATACCCAACGTAACATCGAACAGTTTGAGAAAGTACAAAGAATAGCAGCTCGCTTTATTTTTAGAGACTACTCAAGAGAGTCCAGTGTGAGCTCCATGCTTTCGACTAGGTCACCAGTTATCCATATAGCCTCTCTTGGTCTCAGAACGCGCTTAAACCAGATCAATTCACTAATTTCTCTTCAATTCCACTTAGAAGATGGCGAAATCACATTCTTAAACTTGACCACCTTTCAGCCAGCACCGACGTTTTCAAATTCTCTTTCTTTCCTCGTACTGTTCTCCAGTGGAACAACCTTTCTCAACATCTAAACATGAACTTTTTAACTCCAATATAATATCTTATTTTTCTCATTCACTGACTCAACCTGGTTGATCCAATCCTTATTTTAGTTAATTAATTGTAAATTCTATAATAGTTAATTAATTTAATTTGGTATTTATCAATTTTTGTCACTGATTTGTAATTGTCTTTGTATAAATCGGTGTACATTCAACAAGCTTTATCGATCGATCAAACAAACAGAAAATTTGAATATACAGAAATTTCTAATGCTGTAAAGCTTGATTCATTTAACGCAGGTTTTGTAGTTAATATAAGGATAAATCCATAAATAATCGCGCTGGCATGGTTTTGATTGGAATTTCGGTTTTTAGCCAGTCTATTACTAGTTCTAGTGACAAAATTTCAAAGAGAAAGCCTGCTATTCATAATGCTCTTGAAAATGCGTGAAACATTATCCACCAGGGAGTTTACACTAACAGATTGGTTCTTTCTAATTTCTTTGTTTTTAGAAATGTATGTAAACTTATGAAGTCTCTGCATCGATTAGTTGAACAAAGGAATTGTTGGGAGTCGAAGCTTCATTGATAATGATTCTAAAAATGAAGTAGTTATTTTTAATGAGATTATTTTTAGACGTATTTTAGGAATTAGGCTCTTGGCATCAGTTCCAATCTTCTTTAACTGGAAACGTAGTATGTAAATGTAAACATTTTGTAACAAAAATGAATGGTTATTAAAATATAAGAGCTTTTTATTCCCCGTTGCTGATTTATTTAACAACATGCATTCTTATTTCATATACTTATATCAGTTGCACAACATTCAAAGCTAATATTTCTTTTAAATTGATCAAACATGTTAAACAAACAAATTTCGACAGCAGAATCTATCTAAACATTTCAGGTATTAGCAGTTTTTTTTAAGTCAGCACTGTTATTTTGAAAACCATTTGTGTTAAAAACCCAAGAGTATAATTTTAAGCAATAAACGCTATAGTCATCGAGGAATAGCAAGGCTGCATTGTTTTATATTACGACGATTTTGAACTGATCGACTTTTTTCCCCAGCTTCTCTTTGATTTTGGGGCCGACCTTGATATAGATTTATTTGTTCAAGTGCCCGATGACTTTTGTACACTGCCACTTTACCTCTGTAGTCTTCAAAGGTGCGAACAAATATCTTCTTCCAAACGCTTCGTGCGCTACCAAAAAGGAACCAAGAAAGAAGACCACGAGGCGGCCGCCATCGTCAACAGTGCACACCAGAACTTGGAAGCTGCTTTTTGTACCGGAAGTGCTGTTAAAATACAACAAGTTCTGGCTATCGTCTGATCCTTTCAAAGCTTCCATCGTATCCTTTAAGATTTTTACCAGCTCTTCGTCTTCGCGATTCAACTGGCTCATCATTTCCAGCACAATATCTGAGATCTTGAACGACTTCCTCTTCGGTTCTGAGTGTTCGTCGAATGCAAACTTTGAAAAGTCCCATCCAATGTTGCTCAAAACGTTGGCGTAGAAGTTGTACCAATCTTTTGGATTGGTATCAAAAGCGGATTTTTTGTTCGATGCTAGCTTTGCTAATAGAAATGAATCTATAACATCTTCTTTTTGTTGATTTGTCACTTTAGTAGAGAATGATACCAGACTGCTTGCTAGCACAAGGCCTGTTTCTTTCCCTTGGGACCAGTACAAGATATAACATTTTGCCATCAGTGGCACAAGGTTCCAAAGAATTAACATGTTCCGCCATCGTCATGCACGGATCGGAGAAGACCTTACTAGACGCTACCTTGCACAAATGTTAATAACCTTTTGAATAATTTCACAACTCATTAAAAGTTCATATGGATATTAAGCATTTCATTGCACGTAAGAGGCCAAGTTTGGAAACAGAACATCAACATTATATGAACCACCTTAATATATTTACCAAGATTCAATTGACCTAGTAAACATTAATACTATTGGGAATGAGTTATCCTATCAATATTACATACCAATGTTTTTACTTTTGCCAGAATTAGCCAATATGGTATTACAAACGAATTAACAAGTATAACAAAGTGCACTTTGTAATATTGATAGGATATAACATAACTCATTCCCAATAGTATAAATGTTTACTAGGGTCAATTGAATCTTGCCTTGAGAATATGGAGCACAAATCATTTTTCAGGGAAACAATTACTATGTGGGGTCCAGTATTTTTTTTCTAAAAGTAAATAATGTCAATATACAATGATTGATTCGAATTTGAACCTATTTCTCACGAAATGTGTTCTACATAAATCATATATCATATATCGTGCATCATTTCTTTTATTCTGCTATTAGGATTTACTGTAATTGTAGCATTTTTTGTAAACTCTGATTTGTAAACAATGGGTAATAAACATTGTGACAATTTACATCCACTAACATGGAATCTTTGTCTTTTGTGAATTAGTTTTCTGGACCACAATTTCCTCCTCTTTCAGGAGCCGGTTGTAAGAAGCCTGAATAGCGCTATCCACGGGAAAAATCCCATTCCAAATGATAAAGCCTATACAAATTTTATACACTGCATGCACAACTCTTATACAGTGGGTAACTTTATCCAGGGTACGTACAACTGTCCCCTGTATGCAGAACTTGAACATATATCTGCTTCAAATTTCGAATAATATTTTTTTGAATTACACTTTACTTTTTCGTGATAAAATAACACTAAAATGAATCAGTTCGTGATTGAATTTACATTTATTGACAATTGAAAGCAGCCATAACCCATTACGACCAAATGTTAGGAACGGAAGATCAAAAAGTTTTCAAACATGCGGAAGCGGCGACCAAAAGACTAAATTTTGGTGATTACATCAGTGTAGCCATAACAAAATTGATCACCTTCAGAAAGGTCACATCAACAGGCTAATTTTAGTTTGTAAACAGAAGTGTTTCGCAAACCGAAGCAGCAGATACGGACCAATCATGACCTGATCGAGTGATTCGCTTGTTCACTGCTACGAGGCATCCCGACGGCTTTTTTGAAGTTTTGGTTGGTATCTAAATTTTTGGACAAATCGCAAAATTACGGTCGCATAAGGAAAACGCTCATGTTGACAGATAGTAATGAGATTATAGCAAATTTCTGACCACAAATCGGCGTAATGCGAGCCAATAAATGTATGGTTTAAATCTTGGCATCATCTTGAAGCGCAGTCATGGGACACGAGCGTGACATGTCATATGTCCCTAATCAAAAACACCCGTCGAGTCGGCTCGAGATCTAGGTTTGATAATTGATCATGTTTGGCTAAGCTAAGCCAAAAAACCGCGCTAGACATGCATTCAACCGAGAAACACTGTGTGTAATCATCAACTCATTTGTGATGAGTAAAAACGATTATTATTCGCTTTTTTCGAATAATAATTATTTTGGATAACCGGCTTGACTTTCTCGTGATAAAAAATAACACTAAAAATAAATCAGCTAGCGATTGAAATGACATTTATTGACAAAACAGTAAAGTCATGGGACACGAGCTTGACATTAGTCCCAGTGGTTTCACCAAGCGGGGTCATTCCTCGTTACTTTATGATCGTGTGGCGTTTTGTTTGCCCTCACCTTTACTGGTCCAGTACGATTTCTACTCTTAAACTTAGATTCATTAGCAACAATGTATTTTTATATTTAAAGCAGCTTTGGGAGTTCCCCCATAGCCATTACTCCAACACTTGTGTGTTTTATTCTTTCCGGACCAGTAAACGAGCTCACTCAATGCAGCACTGAATAGATATTAATTATTGTCAGGTTACAAAAGTAGGATAAGACTTTATATTGAAGTAGTTATTTTTAATGAGATTATGTTTAGTCGGAGACGTACTTTAGAAAGTTATTGGCATCCAAATGTTCTTTGGCTGGAAACACCCCTTAACACCAACAAAAATAAGCCCGGTTCAAATCCTTCTAGTGACTTTGGTGTTCAGCTATCCTCACGTCCCCCATTACGGCCATTTCGATTCAACCGACAAATTACAGCAGCAGATAAATGTTTGCAATGTGGACAACGTGGTCCGCAGAAAATTAGGTCAAAAAACGTGGTCAGAAAGCTAGGTTAGTAAATGCCAACGTCAGACATCACTGTGAAGTTTGCCCGACGTGGTGTCCGAGACAAAGTCTAACGATTTGGGATTTACACAAAGCAATAATCTTTACGTGAACGAAAGCATAACACCAAAAGCCAGTTTTTAAGAAGACTTTTGAGTCTTAAAAGATCCGTTTTTTGCCTGCTGATCTCAGGAACATTAAACTGTTATCCTTCTTCAAAAACAAGTTAAAAACTTTTCTTTTTGACTCATAGTAATTTTTCATTTTTCGATTTATTTTTGTAAAGCGCACCGAGATTTAATGGGGCGCGCTATAGAAGAAATGTATTATTATTATTATTATTACCGTGAAAGAAAGTTCAAACTCAAGTATGTACTGCGCTCAAGCAGCACTGCAACTACAACCTCAACCAACTAACTATGCTTCAGCCCTCGGCATAGATAGGAAAAGATGAGTATACCTTTAATTCCATAACAATAATACTTTAATTTTGTAAACTATGAAACTGAAAAGCTTGCTTTAGACGTAAGATATAACGAATATTGTGTAAAATCAGATTCTGTCATTGCCAAGGGAAGATTAAGGATGCATGAACTATGAATTTTGGCTGAGTTTAAATGTTTCACAGTTTATTCTTAATATAAATTTAAAAGGCTATAAGATCCCCCTTTTGAGGTAACCGGTCGTTTCGCCGACATGGCAGTTCGCTGTCAACCAGCTCGCCGACACTCTAGTCGATTCGCGACACTACTCGGGTCGATTCGCCGACAGTCAGTAACCAGTTCGCCGACATTCTCAAAACCTAAAAGAAACTTACTATAATATTATTTTATTATATATTAGAGTTGTTTTGAGTTTGCCTGTCAAAATAACGTTCAAAAACATAAACGTTCGTCGCTCGGCCGACGCTCATTTTTGTCGATCAACAATCACTTCGCAATCCTTCGCACATTCGTTTGGTTTCGCTGTACTTTATGGATTATAAACAGTTCACTCAGTTTTATAATAATCAAATCTTTTTAAAAAGTGATAATGTTTTTTTTGATCGAAACTTCTCAGCAATCCATCGAACTTTGAAGGCAAAACAAGCTATCAGTCAGCGTATAAACAGGCCGTTACGTTATATAAACATTGTGTTTTCGATCGATCGCTTAAACTCCATTTAGACTCAGTTCACCAAAATAATTCTGAAAAGCTTCATTTTGAAGCTCTTATGATGTCTTTAGAGCTTACTTTTATTTCAATGATGGCAATCTATTAGAAAGAAAGGTGATATTTTACTATAAACAAACATTGTAAGAATGCTTTAAGGTTCGTTGTTTCACTGCTAGCTGCCGTTGCTCAATCGCCGAATCGTCTTCAACATTTGCCTCAACAGCCTTAAATGTTTGATTTCCGTCTTAAATATGCTGTATTTTCAAATAAACATAACTATAGAAGTGTCGTTTGGGTGACCGTTTGGGTAACCGGTCAATTTGCCCGGTAGAAAGGTGATGTTTTACTATAAACTGAAACAAAGTGAAATATCACCTTTCTTTCTAATAGATTGGCATCATTGAAATAAAAGTAAGCTCTAAAGACATCATAAGAGCTTCAAAATGAAGCTTTTCAGAATTATTTTGGTGAACTGAGTCTAAATGGAGTTCAAGCGATCGATCGAAAACACAATGTTTATATAATGTAACGGCCTGTTTATACGCTGACTGATAGCTTGTTTTACCTTCAAAGTTCGATGGATTGCTGAGAAGTTTCGATCAAAAAAACATTATCACTTTTTAAAAAGATTTGATTATTATAAAACTGAGTGAACTGTTTATAATCCATAAAGTACAGCGAAACCAAACGAATGTGCGAAGGATTGCGAAGTCGGATTGTTGATCGATGAAAAAGGACCATCGGACGACGAAAGTTTATGTTTTTGAACGTTATTTTGACAGGCAAACTCAAAACAACTCTCATGTGTATGATATTAGACGATAAAATAATATTATAGTAAGTTTCTTTTAGGTTTTGAGAATGTCGGCGAACTGGTTACTGACTGTCGGCGAATCGACTTGAGTAGTGTCGCGAATCGACTCGAGTGTCGGCGAGCTGGTTGACGGCGAACTGCCATGTCGGCGAAACGACTGGTATTCTTTTGCACCTCCGTCAGCCTTTTTACGTAATAAGAAATCTGATTTCGATCATATTGAAGCTATTTTAGAACTCATTAAATTAGGTTCAGTAATTGAATGTTTAGATCCTCCTTTTATTACGGCTACCATCATATTAATTGAAATTTTTGAGCCAGATCAATCGTTTCTAGGTTTTTCTTTTTTTAAATTTACAGTTTTGCCATTTGATCTTGCTACAGTTCTTTCTTCTATTTTTACTAAGAAGTTAAAGCTGTCGCAGTAATTAAATCGTACAAAATTGTTGTTTATCTAGACGATAGCCTTTAGCCCCGTCAACGCGAATCCGGATACTTTTGAAACCGCATCTTTCTTTTTGCGAATCAGCCTATCGTCCACACGAATCCAGTGAATCCGGTCACCGAAACCGCATACTTTTGAAATCGCTCTCTAGAGTGGATACTTTTGAATCCTCCGGATACGCGGATTCGTGTGGACACCTAAAACCGGATAGTTTTGAATCCACTGACTTGCTAATTCAACATGGCGGACAAAAATAACTTGTTGGCAACTAATTGCTTGCGCTTATTTCCAGTCTTAATGGAAGCAATACTGCATTTTTGACAACAATAGTTGATCATTTTATTAGAAGTAAGGTCAATTTTATCCGGTTGTCTGAGCCTTTTGATTCAAAACAAAAACGTATAAAACGATTTCGATCACAACCTCAACCAAAACTGACGATTTTTGCTTCATCCAGGGCAAATTAGTGGTTGATGGAACAACATACAATTAGGCCTGGCCATAATAATGGTAAATGCGATCGCTAGCTCGATTAGCGCATGCACATTGGCTCTACTCATTCAAGTTGTTGCAGCGTATTCGTTTACGGGTGAATCCGAACTGGAAACGACCGCAAATATTTTTATGCGGTTTCAGTCTGACTAGATTCGTGTGGACTAGCTAGGCCAATTTGTGTGAGCTCTGAATTTCACTTCATTTCACTTTATTTTACGCAATTTCTACCATTCTAGAATGAAAGTCAAAACCCAACTCTATCTCTCTCTCGTCCGCCCATCACTACTGAGTATGCATGCTCTACATGGGATCCTTATACCCAACGTAACATCGAACAGTTTGAGAAAGTACAAAGAATAGCAGCTCGCTTTATTTTTAGAGACTACTCAAGAGAGTCCAGTGTGAGCTCCATGCTTTCGACTAGGTCACCAGTTATCCATATAGCCTCTCTTGGTCTCAGAACGCGCTTAAACCAGATCAATTCACTAATTTCTCTTCAACTCAACCTGATTGATTCAATCCTTAGTTAATTACTTGTAAATTCTATTATAGTTAATTAATTTAGTATTTATCAATTTTTGTCACTGATTTGTAATTGTTTTTGTATTTAATTTAAATCAGTGTACATGCAACAAGCTTTATCGATCAAATAAACAGAAACAGAAAATTTGAATATACAGAAATTTCTAATGTGGTAAAGCTTGATTCATTTAACGCAGGTTTTGTAGTTAATATAAGGATAAATCCCAAATTAATTGCGCTGGCTTGGTTTTGATTGGAATTTTGATTTTTAGCCAGTCTATTACTAGTGCTAGTGACAAAATTTCAAAGAGAAAGCTTGCTATTCATAATGCTCTTGAAAATGCTTGAAACATTATCCGCCAGGGAGTTTACACTCATCACGGTTTGGTTATTTTTAATTTCCTTGTTTTTAGAAATGTATGTAAACTTATGAAGTCTCTGCATCGATTAGTTGAACAAAGGAATGGTTGGGAGTCAAAGCTTCATTGACAATGATTCTAAAAATGAGTTACACTATGTGTTGATTCTTTAGCTTTTCATCACGGAGTTTTAAATATTTTTGATTAGTTCCGCGTGTACATGTTCCTAAAGTCATTTTGCATGTACTTCTTTTTGTTAATGTCAAGGAATTTTAGCTGCTCGTTTTGGCCTTCATCAATTTTCTGGCTTTATTTAGTGAATAGCAAAGGAGTGTTCAAATCTTTGTTTACTGAATGCATCCAAAGAGATCAAGGTTTGAATGTTTTCATTCATGGTTATTTTCAGTTTTTTAGCTCCCCTGTTTTGTTTCTTAAATTAGATGGAACTCACTGATTGTAGAAGCAACACGAGTTGAGAGTTTGTTTTGTATAGCCATTAGGCAGTTTATATCTAGATTAATCAGCATCACTGGTTGCGTTTACTAAGCCACTGGGTTTATATATATTTATATGTATATGTTATGTATATGTATTTATTACATGATTACATCGGTTTTTATTGTTACTTTTAGGGCTTTATATCGCGTATTACCCTGTTCATTATCAATTCAAGGGCTTTATACAGATGTTGCCCCCATTTGAGGGCAATATCTATATATTGCTCTTGAATACTAAGAGGTTATTAACCGAGCGCGAGGTCTGTATGGAAAATATCAGACCGAGGTCTTGACAGTACGGAACGAGCGCAGCGAGGTCCGTACAAAAGAGACCGAGATCTGATATATTACATACAGACCGAGCAAGCGAGGTTAATAATTCGTTTATTATATGACTATTTTGAAGAGAGAAAGTAATAATTTGTTTTGATATATTACGACGCGCGTTGCTTTCGAATGGCTTCCCAGTAGTTTTACTGAAAACTGAGAGCGGGCTGAAACCTGTTGAAACTGGTTTTCATTCCTGATGTGACGGCTGACTGAACGAACTTACAGGGTCTTACAGAAATTTTAATGCCAAAATATTAAAATTACTGGTTTCTTTATCATCCCAAATCAAAGATCATTTAAAGACAAAGGGTTTTGTTTGTATCTCAACATCAAAGAAAGTCAAGAAACAAAAAACAAGTTTTACAAAGAATTTTAGTTGACATAAACACGGTGAACCAAGATGGATGTTGAAACGAGTTTAAATTCGTCGGTCTTGTGGACGTTTGCATCGAAAAATAGAGCCTACGGAATCTTATTTTTCGATAAATAATATATATTAAATAAGAACTTTAATCAAAACCATCGTCAACTGTTGACGGAATTAATTTGTCTGTGCAATAATTTATGAAGAAGAAAGCATGAGGATCGCTGACAGGACTTTGAATCAAGTAAACCGACCTTTTTAAAGATGTTTGAACCTTGTGTATGCAGAAAAAGAAAGACAACAAAACTTCTTGTCTTCAAAACGTTGTTAACTGTAGTAGACAAAGTTATTGTGAATTTTAAAGCTTTTTAAAAGTGAATGAAAAGCAACGACATATCGGCAACAAAAGATAGCTCAACTCACCGCCGTCGGGTGTTGTTTACAAGGATAGATGAAAACTAAAAGTATATTTTTCAATACATTTTCTTCTCACCAACTGACATCGATCGGACAGTTAGCATAAAGTGTTAGGGTCAGGATTTGTAAGCAAAGGGTGCGGGGTTCGATCCTCGAAAGGGTCACTCTATCAGATGATTTTGTATCCGTTAAATGTTCGCAACTAGAAAATTTCTAAGTTTAACGTTACATATAAAGTTGAAAAAGAACGGAAATGACAAGGATAATATAGGGATTAGGTCATTGGTATTCAAGGGCAATATACATTAGTATTCAAGGGCAATATATAGTAATACCATGATCACCTCGGATTCTTTTGTCTTCCGAGGGGTTTACAAACTCGAATTTTCCTCATGCATACAACATGAGGGAAATTTAGAAGACAAAGAAATTCTTTGTCTTTTACTAAATTTCCCTCTATATTTAATTTATGCAAGGGAAATTTAGTAAAAGACAAAGGATTTCTTTGTCCTCTAAATTTCCCTCATGTTGTATGCATGAGGAAAATGTAGGAGACTATCCCTCAATGGTCCCTCATTATAACAATCATCGAGACCATTCCTGGATCGCTTCGACCCAGTTGAAAATTATTAAAATATAGGACCCTTTACTACGCGTATAGAGCTCACCTTTCTTAATTTACAGGAACACTAACGCAGTCTCTGTTCTCCGGTGAGGGGTGCAGTTCGCATTCAGTGGAGACCATGCAAGACAAAGTCAAGTCGCAAACTCGTCAATACTAAGGTTGGTAACGACTTTCTTCAAGATTTGCTTTTATTAAAACAGTTTATTTATTCAAGCGCGCACAGAAAACAATTGAAGAATATTTTGATAAAAAGGGTGTTCTCGTACACTTAAACTATGTGCGTGGTCTTAGTCATTGAATCTGTACAATTGTATTGTTAAAACACGCCAAATAACACAGCGCGCAACATATATTGTTTTAGCTAGCATGAAATGATTGTGCTGGCATTTTAAACGCAAAGGGGTCTTACAATCTAATACCCTTTTTATCAAACTATTCTTCATATGTATATGTATATGTATATGTATATGTATATGTATATGTATATGTATATGTATATGTATATGTAATATATGTATATGTATATTTATATGTGTATGTATATGTATATGTATATGTATATGTATATTTATATGTATATGTATATGTATATGTGTATGTATATGTATATGTATATGTATATGTATATGTATATGTATATGTATATGTATATGTATATGTATATGTATATGTATATGTATATGTATATGTATATGCATGTATATATATATATGCATTTGATCTATGATATTCAGGTTAACTGAGTGTGATAATTACTCTTTAGTATATGATTTGAATAACGTATCATATTATGTTAATTAGATATTCATTGAACAATATTGATTATCTCTTGTTTATCTTTACAAGGTACAGCAATGTTTGAAGATCAGGCGCACTATTTAGTGAATCCAGAACTAAAGCAATTGGCCGCTAGTCAAAAGCAAGACGGATATTTATAAACAAGGGTCTAAAATGATGGAAAAGACTAGTTCTATGTACCTGTATTCAGTATTACCGTTTTTTCCTAATCTTTGCCAGTTGTGCCATATAGCGGGTGCTATGTTTTTTGCTGTTGTATTGGATACTATCACACGTATTGGTTATTCTGCTAAACAGTTTGGTTTATATTGTTTCAGATTTGGTGGAGCTTCTGCAGCAGCAAATGCTGGGATAATAATGGAAGATGGAAATCTGAGACTGCTAAAGATGATTATATTCAAGATAATATGTATTCACTTCTTTCTATATCTAAAATTGTGTTTAAATAATAAAAGAAAACCTTATGTTAATAGTCTAGAAAATCTCTGAAAATTGTTAACGATAAGAAATATAATGAAACTTGTAACACCGTTAATAATGTTATCTTAACTTCACTGACGTTTCGAGTTTTAGCTTTTCGTCAGAGGGATAAAGCTCGAAACGTCAGTAAAGTTAAGTTAACATTTTTTACGGTGTTACAAATTTCATTCTATTACATATCGTTTATATCAAACACCGACGCAGCCTGTACTAGTTTACTCGCTATAGTTTCCATTTAAGTAAAGTTAACATTTTGTACGGTGTTACAAATTTCATTCTATTACCTATCGTTTATATCAAACACCGACGCAGCCTATACTAGTTTACTCGCTAGTTTCCATTTAAGTAAAGTTAAGTTAACATTTTTTACGGTGTTACAAATTTCATTTCATTTCATTTCATTTCAAAAACAGCCGTTACAATCTAGTATAAAAGGTTAACCTATTAATGTATAGTAATTTACAGAGACATAAGGTATATCTTCGGGATTGTTTCTTATAAAACTTACCGTACCAAGCATTTTCTATCGGCTCGTTCGTAATGCATGTTCTTTTCGTTGGAATTCTCACTAAAGATTAACATTAGGTCGAAGTTTCTATCTGTAAGTATCGATCGAGAATCCCCGGACAGTAGTGAAAAATCGAAATTGCTCATATTATGCCTAAATAACTTTTATGGTAAGACATTTTCAGAAATCCAACGACTAGTCCTGGGCGCCTTTTATTTTCCGAGAAATCGCTAAAAGTGGTTTTGGGGTCCTTTCTCGGCGTTAGTACGGCTTCGCGTTTTATTTTATCTAAACTATTGTTTTGTAAAGACACACTCTAATGCTAATGCATTTTCCTAAAAATCGCAAGTTTTGCTTATTTTTAATGTGCCTATATATGGGTTGTGGTACATGCACCACAAATAGACAAATAACACTGTGCTTTAGAATGGCACTTCTAAAATGACATATCCAAAAATTATTGGCGGCCCGCGAAACCTCGTTGAAATGGGAAAGAAACGAAAATAGTTACTAAGTAAACAAATAGTTTCTATTTAGTGACTATTTAGTCACTACCACTCAACTACAAAACATCAAATACAAAAGGAAACAATACCTCATTACTTCTTAAAATTGCTTCTTTGGAAGAGAGCGGAAACACTATGTCTATGAAATAGAATCAAATTGCTACTATATAATAGAGCGCAAACACTATGTCTATGAAATAGAATCAAATTGCTACTGTGGAATAGAGCGCAAACACTATATCCATGAAATAGAATCAAATTGCTACTGTGGAATAGAGCGCAAACACTCTATACATGAAATAGAATCAAATTGCTACTGTGGAATAGAGCGCAAACACTTTATCCATGAAATAGAATCAAATTGCTACTGTGGAATAGAGCGCAAACACTATATCCATGAAATAGAATCTAATTGCTACTGTGGAATAGAGCGCAAACACTATATCCATGAAATAGAATCAAATTGCTACTGTGGAATAGAGCGCAAACACTTTATCCATGAAATAGAATCAAATTGCTACTGTGGAATAGAGCGCAAACACTACATCCATGAAATAGAATCAAATTGCTACTGTGGAATAGAGCGCAAACACTTTATTCATGAAATAGAATCAAATTGCTACTGTGGAATAGAGCGCAAACACTATATCTATGAAATAGAATCAAATTGCTACTGTGGAATAGAGCACAAACACTATATATCCATGAAATAGAATCAAATTGCTACTATATAATAGAACGCAAACACTATATCCATGAAATAGAATCAAATTGCTACTATATAATAGAACGCAAACACTATATTTATGAAATAGAATCAAATTGCTACTGTGGAATAGAGCGCAAACACTATACCGTGAAATAAGACCAAATTGTTATTGTGTAATAGAGAGTAAACACTATATCCATGAAATAGAATCAAATTGCTACTGTGGAATAGAGCACAGACACTATATCCATGAAATAGAATCAAATTGCTACTGTGGAATAGAGCACAAACACTATATCCATGAAATAGAATCAAATTACTACTGTGGAATAGAGCGCGATCACTATATCCATGAAATAGAATCTAATTGCTACTGTGGAATAGAGTGCAAACACTATATCCATGAAATAGAATCAAATTGCTACTGTGGAATAGAGCGCAGACACTTTATCCATGAAATAGAATCAAATTGCTACTGTGGAATAGAGCGCAAACACTATATCCGTGAAATAAGACCAAATTGTTAATGTGTAATAGAGCGCAAACACTATATCTATGAAATAGAATCAAATTGCTACTGTGGAATAGAGCGCAAACACTACATCCATGAAATAGAATCAAATTGCTACTGTGGAATAGAGCGCAAACACTTTATTCATGAAATAGAATCAAATTGCTACTGTGGAATAGAGCGCAAACACTACATCCATGAAATAGAATCAAATTGCTACTGTGGAATAGAGCGCAAACACTATATCCATGAAATAGAATCAAATTGCTACTATATAATAGAACGCAAACACTATATTTATGAAATAGAATCAAATTGCTACTGTGGAATAGAGCGCAAACACTATACCGTGAAATAAGACCAAATTGTTATTGTGTAATAGAGAGTAAACACTATATCCATGAAATAGAATCAAATTGCTACTGTGGAATAGAGCACAGACACTATATCCATGAAATAGAATCAAATTGCTACTGTGGAATAGAGCACAAACACTATATCCATGAAATAGAATCAAATTACTACTGTGGAATAGAGCGCGATCACTATATCCATGAAATAGAATCTAATTGCTACTGTGGAATAGAGTGCAAACACTATATCCATGAAATAGAATCAAATTGCTACTGTGGAATAGAGCGCAGACACTTTATCCATGAAATAGAATCAAATTGCTACTGTGGAATAGAGCGCAAACACTATATCCGTGAAATAAGACCAAATTGTTAATGTGTAATAGAGCGCAAACACTATATCTATGAAATAGAATCAAATTGCTACTGTGGAATAGAGCGCAAACACTACATCCATGAAATAGAATCAAATTGCTACTGTGGAATAGAGCGCAAACACTTTATTCATGAAATAGAATCAAATTGCTACTGTGGAATAGAGCGCAAACACTATATCTATGAAATAGAATCAAATTGCTACTGTGGAATAGAGCGCAGAGACTATATCCATGAAATAGAATCAAATTGCTACTGTGTAATAGAGCGCAAACACTATATCCATGAAATAGAATCAAATTGCTACTGTGGAATAGAGCGCAGAGACTATATCCATGAAATAGAATCAAATTGCTACTGTGGAATAGAGCGCAAACACTATATCTATGAAATAGAATCAAATTGCTACTGTGGAATAGAGCGCAAACACTATATCCATATGGAATAGAATCAAATTGCTACTGTGGAATAGAGCGCAGACACTTTATCCATGAAATAGAATCAAATTGCTACTGTGGAATAGAGCGCAAACACTATATCTATGAAATAGAATCAAATTGCTACCGTGGAATAAAGCGCAAACACTATATCCGTGAAATAGAATCAAATTGCTACTGTGTAATAGAGCGCAAACACTATATCCATGAAATAGAATCAAATTGCTACTGTGGAATAGAGCGCAGAGACTATATCCATGAAATAGAATCAAATTGCTACTGTGGAATAGAGCGCAAACACTTTATCTATGAAATAGAATCAAATTGCTACTGTGGAATAGAGCGCAGAGACTATATCCATGAAATAGAATCAAATTGCTACTGTGTAATAGAGCGCAAACACTATATCCATGAAATAGAATCAAATTGCTACTGTGGAATAGAGCGCAGAGACTATATCCATGAAATAGAATCAAATTGCTACTGTGGAATAGAGCGCAAACACTTTATCTATGAAATAGAATCAAATTGCTACTGTGGAATAGAGCGCAGAGACTATATCCATGAAATAGAAACGCTTGGGGTTTCTGTTGACATCTGATTCAAGAGAACTGAAAAAGTCATCGCGGCGTTCGCGCAACATGCGCTTAATTTCAGTACGCAAGGTTTTAAACTTCTCTCTAAGGTGGTATGTTGGAGATCTTTTTAGATTCTTTCGTACGGTGTTCTTTTTCTTGATTAGGTTGAGTATAGTACCATTTATCCTTGGATAAATGGTACTATACTCAACCTAATCAAGAAAAAGAACACCGTACGAAAGAATCTAAAAAGATCTCCAACATACCACCTTAGAGAGAAGTTTAAAACCTTGCGTACTGAAATTAAGCGCATGTTGCGCGAACGCCGCGATGACTTTTTCAGTTCTCTTGAATCAGATGTCAACAGAAACCCCAAGCGTTTCTGGTCAATCTTAAAACAAAACTCCAAATCACGATCAATCCCAAACCGCGTTTCCACACCAACAAAGACTGATGAAACCGCTGACCCAAGATCACAGGCGCCACCAAGAACGTCCGCAGAAGATCCACAAGGAATATCTAATCTATTCAACTCCTATTTTACATCGGTTTTCTCCTCTGATGTGTCATCTAAAGACTCCAACCTCTCTGTTGGCGAGCCTACTATGACTGATCTCTGCCTCACCGTCAACGAAGTGAAGACCATTCTGGAATCCCTCGACGTTACCAAAGCAACCGGACCTGACAGTATACCAGCACGGTTGCTTAAGGAAACTGCGTCTGTGATAGCGCCCTCCTTATGCAAGCTGTTTAACAAATCACTACATACGGGTACAGTACCGCAGGAGTGGAAAGAGGCCAATGTAGTTCCTGTGTTTAAGAAAGGTGAAGCCGAACACACAGAGAATTACAGACCAATTTCCTTACTTTCATTGGTATCGAAAGTGCTAGAGAGATGCGTCTTCAACAGTTTTAAGGATCAGCTTAGTCTATTCATAAAGCCGTGTCAACATGGGTTCCTCAACGGAAAATCCTGTGTCTCCAACCTTCTGGAAGTACTAGACCATATTGGTGTGATGTTAGACAACGGGAGTCAGGTTGACATGGTTTATACGGACATGTCCAAAGCCTTTGATAAGGTCTGTCATCAAAGACTGCTGCGCAAGCTTCGCGAGTTTGGAATCGGTGGCAACCTTCTACAGTGGTTCCACTCTTACTTGACGAATCGTCGCCAACGTGTTACCGTTCTAGGTGCAACTTCAGATCCACTTCCCATCTGTTCTGGCGTCCCCCAGGGCTCAATCCTAGGTCCGGCATTATTTCTTCTATACGTCAACGATCTACCAGATGCAATAAAAGAAAGTAACGTCGCAATGTTTGCCGATGATACCAAGGTCTACAAAGAGATCAGATCCCCTAATAACGTGCAAGACATGCAAGCTGATCTGAGCCGCCTGGAGACGTGGACAAAGGACTCTGGACTCCCTCTTAACGAGAACAAATGCAAATCTCAAAACATCACAAGGAAGCTCAAGCCAGTTAAGTCTTCTTACAGCGTAAATGGGAACACCTTAGAGGTAGTTAACACTGAACGGGACTTGGGAGTACTTGTCTCCAATAAACTCACCTGGAATGCACAAGTGTATGAGCAAACCGCTCGCGCTAACAAACTACTGGGCTACATTAAGAGAAACACTAGATTCATCAAAAGCACAAAGGTCAGGAGATCCGTCTACCTTACGCTTGTACGTCCATTATTTGGCTATGCCACCCAGATATGGGCTCCTCAGAACATCGAACTAATAGCTAAAATGGAGAGAACGCAAAGGCGAGCCACCAAATACATTTTAAAGCTACCTTTTTCTTGCGACATATCATATAAGGACAGACTCAAATCACTTAACATACTACCTATCACCTTCTGGCATGAATATTTAGATATGATATATTTCTACAAAATGACTCATGGACTGATAAAAATAAATAAATCTGTAATACCTGTTCCTCGAAGTACCAGAATAACTAGATACTCAAGTAGTAGCACTGTAAAATTTGTAACGCCTAGATGTAAAACTACAACTTATCAGAAATCCTTTGTAATTAGGTGTTCACAAATATGGAACGAACTAGGACCCTTTTTTAAAATGGACAGCCTGAACTCTTTTAAAACCTCTCTGAAACAATACTACTTTAACTCATTAGAACTGTATGACCCTGACAATCCTCGCACTTTCAAATCTATATGTATCAAATGTAATTCAGTCCGCAGTCTAGCCTTACCTGTGTCATGTTGCCAATAATTTTACTTGTTTGTAATAAGTTTTTTTTCTTATACTTTTATACTCTGGGCCCACAGTAATTGGCTAACGCTGTTGTGGGTACCCTGCCATGTTATTATTTATTTTCTTTGTGATGTAATTTTGTTTTCTGTTATTGTTTACTATTAAGGCGAAGCTAATAAAATAAATAAATAAAAAAAATAGAATCAAATTGCTACTGTGGAATAGAGCGCAAACACTTTATCTATGAAATAGAATCAAATTGCTACTGTGGAATAGAGCGCAGAGACTATATCCATGAAATAGAATCAAATTGCTACTGTGGAATAGAGCGCAGAGACTATATCCATGAAATAGAATCAAATTGCTACTGTGGAATAGAGAGCAAACACTATATCCATGAAATAAAATATTGATATTATACCTTACAGCCTAAAGACCCAATGATCTTCATGACTTTAGCAATACCAATAGCACACGGTCGAAGTTGGTCGAGAGCGTACATAGAACCTGGTAACGAGTTGGACAAGTCGTCACTTTCCAAAGCAAGACTTCTGGCCAAACAGAACGCGGACGCAGCCACTAGAGAAGGCTTGTATGTGACAAGTACCAAATCAAGTGTAGAAATTTCTAGAAAGAATTTTGCCAAGGTGTATGTGTTCGCGTCACAGAACGACGCTCTAGCCAAACGACGTAAAAAGTGACTGGGGAGGGGTAGGTAGAGATTGTAGTTCAATGTCTCCAATAAAGACTTCTCCATTTGAGTGAGTTCTGTAGCGGAGAAAGCCTTGTCGGCCATGTTGACGAGTTCGCGGTGTCGGGGTACGAAGCGGTCTTCGTATTTACACGCCACCAGTAGACACGCCATGCCAAGGAGCTGGAAACTAGTCAGCGGTACGTAATGCAGGCTCATGTAGCGGTCTAGCAGGCTGATCATGAGGTAGAGGCAATCCAGTGGGAAGTTGTAGAACTCGTGGACCTAGAAGAACAAGTGAAGAGAATGATAATGATGCAAGATGATGATGATGATGGTGATGATAGCGATGATGATAGCGGTGATGATATATAGTGGTGATGATGGTGGTGATGGAAACTAGCGAGTAAACTAGTATAGGCTGCGTCGGTGTTTGATATAAACGATAGGTAATAGAATGAAATTTGTAACACCGTAAAAAATGTTAACTTAACTTTACTTAAATGAAAACTAGCTACTAAACTAGTATAGGCTGCGTCGGTGTTTGATATAAAATTGATGACTACTGGTTATGATTAAGACTGATTAAGATCGCTGAGAAAACAATTAAAGTAATAACAAAGAGATTCGCATTTATTTGCACAAATGAATATTGATAAAAAAATGCAAAATTGTTTTGACGAAATTAAAATAACATCTATATTTATTTCTATCTGAATAAGGCAATATATGGTAACAAAATATGATGATTTCGTTATGAAAATTCTATTCAAGAATTATAGAATTACAGTGAGGAAACTCGAATCGTGAACGCTTGACTTTTTTAAGGCCCGTTTACACTAGCAATTGTACAATAAACCTCCGTTTTCAAAAATCTCCAGTCTTGAGAGCGTATTCGCAAACCTCACTTTTTGATGAGCGAAAACGCCGTTTACGTGTGGACGGAAGGCGTAAACGGAGAAAAAAACCCTCTGTTTTCAAAAAAACCAGATACGTGTTAATAGACTTGGAGTTATTAATAAACATGGCATTCTAAGTTTTTCGGTTTCTAAGGCCCGGTTTCTAGAAGGTTGAATTTTTGTAAATATTGATCCCAAATAGTGCATTACAATGTCGAAATTGCATTGTACATTTTAGTAATTGTGGAAAGCACATTTTTAAAATATATATTACTTTATTTTAGTACATACTCAACAAAAATGGTACAGACTAGCTCCTTGTCGGTGAGCGTAGAGTTTACAAGTGTTGGTATTGTGATGCTAATTTGCCAACCATTTTCACAATACATTTTGTAATTTTATTTGTTCTAATAACAATGGTTGGTTGGCAAAACCACAACAAAATACGTCACTATAGGTGAGCGTAGTGTTTACAAGTGTTGGTTTTTTGATACAGCGATATTTTTACTTTGCTCCGCTATACCGGTTTAACTGGTTTGAGAGAGACACTAAACTGGTTTTTCTTTTCTAGTAAACGCGCGCCTTTCTAGTAAAATTACCTTTTTCGCTTAAAAAAATGAACAAAACCCAACCTTTCTGATAGTTGGATTATGAATAACTTATCATACAGTTTGATGTGTAACACGGCTGGATATATTACTCGTTCTCTTGTAATTTCACTCGTCTTAACGGCTTGTCACAAAATACAGAGTTTCAACTCGTAAAATATCCAGCCATATTACACATCGAACTGTCTAATAAGTTTTTTGTTTAGCGTTTTCACACAAGTTGGGGACACAAGTTAATTATGATATAGGTGGACGTATAGTGACGTATTTTGTTATGGTTTTGCCAACCAACCATTGTTATTAGAACAAAGAAAAGGAAAACATCTATTGTGAAAATGGTTGGCAAATTAGCATCACAATACCAACACTTGTAAGCACTGCACTCACCGATAAAAATCACAAATCATTTCTTTCACACACACATTCATCACACTCATAAGTAACCTAATTAGCAAGTTCGCAAGTGCCGGCATTCATGCTCCACTACTAGCGTTAAACTCCGAGTTCATTATTCGTCAACGATTTCTACATTTTTGATATTCGATTACTTTAAATTTTCATCGCCTATCCACATGACTTTGAAAACACTGACAACCAAACAATAGTTTTCAAGTTAATTAATTATAAATTTCAAAAGACGTGATTTTTTTTTCTCAATTCAGTTATACGTATTTCAATCAGTTCTCAAGCCATCTGTCGGTTGTAACAGATGCAATTTTGGTTAATACTTTGACAAGCAGAAATAAAAATACGTCTTATTTGTCTTTCCAAAAGTATACTACATATCTCCGGCGTTCGTTAAAACCTTGATATTCAAAATGGTGAGTTTAATTTTAATTTGTTGTTATTATCTTTTTGAACCGAAAAGCATTTCGTTTTGGGACTGAAGTCGAATTAAGTAGCTGAGAGTTTAAAGTTACTGTAAACGACCGTACTAAAGTACAATTTTTCGGACGGTATTACATACCGTTTTCTAACTAACTACAAATGAATAACGCTTTGTCAATGTAAAGTATAGCTGTAATCACTCGCAGACTACTCCTGTAGGAGATTCAACCGATTCTACTGAGTAATATATTAAGCTTCCTTGCACTTTTTTACCGATTGCTGTGTTTATATTTATTTATTTCTATTTGCTTGATGTCCTTCGATTCTTCCTTCCCTCCTCCCTTCTTTTCGTAATTCTCTGCTTGCTTGCTCCCTTACCTCTTTTCTTACTCCGTTGCTTGCTCCCTTCTTTCCTCCCTTCTTTTCTACTTCGTAGCTTCCTTCCTTCCTTCCTTCCTTCCTTCCTTCCTTCCTTCCTTCCTTCCTTCCTTCCTTCCTTCCTTCCTTCCTTTATTCATCGACTGTATCTGCTTTTACTAGTTTCTTCCGATTGCAATTAATTTATGGATGGTCGGCCTCACGATTATCGGAATAGCAACTTCAAACTCTTGTAAGTACTATTTGATATAAAATTTATGAATAATTAATGAGAATTTTACAAAAGAAATCACCGACGAAGGTTGTATTTTGTATTTTAGATACAAAATCGTCCTGATTTGCATAGGTTTTACAGTGCGAATCAAAAAACCGTGGTCACCTAGAAATATTTTAGAAATCGTTTATTGTTCGTTGAACAACTCACAAACAACTATATCACCGCAAGAAGTTTGACTGATGTGTAGCATGATAAACCTTTTAATTTGTAGTTAGAGTTGTTTGTGAGTTGTTCAACGAACAATAAACGATTTCTAAAATATTTCTGGGTGCCCACGGTTTTGTGATTCGCACTGTAACATGAATTTTCTCGTCCAGATTTACTTTTATCTTGACAATTTTAGTAAAATATAAAAGACATAACATTGTATTTTCATAAGTATTATACAATATTCGCGTCCGATCTGTATGAGATATACAACGGCTTATATTGTTTATATTACGTTCGGCTAGATACAAGACAAGTATACACTTATTTCAAAAGTAATTGGAATGGCGGTCGACGGTGGCGAACTTGTCGACCGTGTAATAACAAGCTAAAAGTGAAGTGGGGAGGAGAGCCGGTCGCAAAAATGCTAGTCGCGCTCTGATTGGTCAAAAATAAAATCTCCGCTCAGCTGGCCGTAACATGCATGACAAATTATTATATAAAGTCTTTTACTCTGACGAAGGGCTAAAGGCTCGAAGCGTCAGTAAAGTTAAGTTAACCTTTTGAGGGTTATTACAAATTTCATTCTATTACCTATCTTTTATATCAAACACCGACGCAGCCTATACTAGTTTACTCACTAGTTTCCATTTAAGTAAAGTTAAGTTAACATTTTTTACGGTGTTTAGTTACACATTTCATTCTATTACCTATCGTTTATATCAAACACCGATGTAGCCTATATTAGTTTACTCGCTAGTTTCTATTTTAAGTGAAGTAAAGTTAATAATACCCGTAAAGGTTAACATATGCAGTAACCTTATAATTATCATTACAATTGTTTCGGTTATGGTTCTCTCTTTCGCTTCAGTTTTTTCACTTTAATTCCAAATTAAACAGGAAATCTTTGGTATAACGTCCCAACTTGTTTTTAACTTCTTCACGTACTCTAGAATAATGTTCTTCATTCAAGGTCATCGTTTCAACACAGAAGAACAGCTTTATGCTTGCGGATTTCCATGTAAAGAAAAAATAGTTCTGCGCCTCATGTGTGGTTTGGAAGTGGGAACAAAGGGAGGCGACGGTCACTTGGCCACTCTTGTCAAGTGTGCACGGCATGGTTTGAAAGTTGCCATAATTCCTTGAGTAACTTTGACTTCCAAACAATTCGAGGCCCTCCTTTGAGTGTTCAAGACTTTTGATAGTATTCTGCAGCACATTCTTTAGGGTTGTGTCGTTACCTATTGCGCTTTCCAACATCACCAGCACCACATCAGAGATCTTGAATGACTTGTCTTTAGAATGATATTCGGCAAATTGGAAGTTCTGAATGTTCCAACCAACATTTGCCAAAACGTCCTGGTAAAACTTGTACCAGTTCTTGGGGTCTTTGGTGCGATCGTGCTTCTTGTTTGCCGCCAGCTGAGCTAGCATGGTGCTATCAAGGATGTCTTGTTTCTTTTGTAGTGAGATATTGCTAACAAACGACACAACACTGCCGCTGTCGACTGCGGCATCGAGTGCGGCATCGTCCTTCATCTCGAGCAAGCGGCGGCTCCTTATTGTCGACACTGATTCGACGAGATACTTGATTTCCAACGACCTGACAAAACATACGGGATCCATCGTTACAACTTAGATAAGTAGGTTAAAAAGATGTTCTAGCAGATCTGTAGAAGTATATAATATCCTTTGGTCCTTATATTGATATTTTCCGCCCTGCTTACGTTGTGTTAATTACCTTATATGGTATTGGAATGATTCTATTGGTCAGGTTGCAAAAGTAGGAGGAGACCTTATATTGAAGTAGGTATTTTGAATGAAATTATTTTTAGACGGAGACGCACTTAGGGAATTAAGGTTTTGGCATTTCAAAACTATATTATTATTATTATTATTATTATTATTATTATTATTATTATTATTATTATTATTATTATTATTATTATTATTATTATTATTATTATGTTTAGGCGTAAACGTACTTTACTAAGTATTGAACCTTAACGTATTATGTAACATTTTGTAAAAAAATGAATTATAACTTTAATATAATGTCCTTGTACATGTTGTTCGGGATATCGTAACATGGTTACGAGGCTTCAGCCTCGTTTTGATGGTAGATTCTCGATGTCGACGCTAGATTGATAGAAAAGGTAAACCTAGACTCGAGTAAGAAATGAAATCAAAGTGAATATTTAATTGTTGATTAGTGAGACGAGAAGCTGTAAGTCATAAACAGGAAACTCAAGACATTACTTCAAGGGCCAAGAGAAAAAAGGCATATTTTGCCTTACGTTGTGTTAATTACCTTATATGGTATTGAAATGGTTCTATTGGTCAGGTTGTTAAATTAGGAGGGGACATTATTTTAAAGTAGTTATTTTGAATGAGATTATTTTTAGACGTACTTTAGGAATTAGGCTCTTGGCATCAGTTCCAATCTTCTTTAACTGGAAACGTAGTATGTAAATGTAAACATTTTGTAACAAAAATGAATGGTTATTAAAATATAAGAGCTTTCCTTGTTGCTGATTTATTTAAAAACATGCATTCTTTCATATACTTATATAGTTGCACAACATTCAAAGCTAATATTTCTTTTAAATTGATCAATATGTTAAACAAACAAATTTAGAGACACCAGAATCTAAACAGGTCAGGTGTTAGCAGTTTTTTTAAGTCAGCACTGTTATTTTGCAATTCAAACTATTTGTGTTAAAAACCCAAGAGTAGAATTTAAGCAGTAAACGCTATAGTCATCGAGGAATAGCAAGGTTGCATTGTTTTATGTTACGACGATTTTGAACTGATCGACTTTTTTCCCCAGCTTCTCTTTGATTTTGGGGCCGACCTTGATATAGATTTATTTGTTCAAGTGCCCGATGACTTTTGTACACTGCCACTTTACCTCTGTAGTCTTCAAAGGTGCGAACAAATATCTTCTTCCAAACGCTTCGTGCGCTACCAAAAAGGAGCCAAGAAAGAAGACCACTAGGTGGCCACCCTCGTCAACAGTGCACACCAGAACTTGGAAGCTGCTTTTTTTTTACCGGAAGTGCTGTTAGAATACAACAAGTTCTGGCCATCGTCTGATCCTTTCAAAGCTTCGATTGTATCCTTTAAGATTTTCACTAGCTCTTCGTCTTCGCGAGTCAACTGGCCCATCATTTCCAGCACAATATCTGAGATCTTGAACGACTTCCTCTTCGGTTCTGAGTGTTCGTCGAATGCAAACTTTGAAAAGTCCCATCCAATGTTGCTCAAAACGTTGGCGTAGAAGTTGTACCAATCTTTTGGATCGGTATCAAAAGCGGATTTTTTGTCTGATGCTAGCTTTGCTAATAGAAATGAATCTATAACAACTTCTCTTTGTTGATTTGTCATTTTAGTAGAGAATGATACCAGACTGCTTGCTAGCACAAGGCCTATTTCTTTCCCTTGGGATACAAGAGGTAACTTTTGGACGTCAGTGGCAGAAGGTTCTTCATGATCAAGTTCCAAAGACTCAACGCTAGTGGGACTGTGTTCGGCCATCGTCATGCACGTCTCGGAGAGGACCTAACTAGACGCTAATGAGCGTTTACTCGGGCTACCTTGCATAACAGGGAAGGGAAG
Organism: Metridium senile; assembly: GCA_949775045.1. Classification (NCBI taxonomy): domain Eukaryota; kingdom Metazoa; phylum Cnidaria; class Anthozoa; order Actiniaria; family Metridiidae; genus Metridium; species Metridium senile. The sequence goes on along the minus strand of OX459101.1, from coordinate 18,957,070 downwards.
AGGTTATCCGTGATTCACCCTAAATTCAGCCTGTGATTTGAGAAAAGCAAAATATTCCAGCCGTGATTGGTGAAGTCATTTTCACCTGTGACCCGGGATTTACAGATTTTCACTGTCGTGATTCGTGATCACAGAATCAGCGCTCCGTGAAAACGTGACAGCTTGTCATAACGGTTGTGTCAAATGAGACGTTAGTGTTACAGCCAAACCTACTGAAGCGTTCCTATCGAGGTTGGAAGGCTCGATTTATTCTTCCAAACTTGATTTTGAATTTGTTATGAAATTTACATAAATGAATCGAATCTTGTAAGTTTCAAAATGCAGACTTCAACCGTCAACCGATAATGGTCCCGAAATCACGATCTGTGGTCAATAACTGATAATAAATGGTATTGTAATAGAATACTTTAGTAAGTATTTATAACAATATAACTGTAAGCAGACTAGGTTTAGCAAGTTTCCGTTGTCCAAAATAAAACCATTGAAAGTAATGTTTTGATTTGAGGAGGTTTTTGGGTTTTAAGGTTTCAGGGGACCTTCGCGACTGATGCTCATTAACTTCAATAGCATGTTAACAACTGAAGTAATCATTATAAAAGTATACACTTTCTTAAAGCTGAATAAATGGAGATTGCAACTATGTGATTTGTTTTAGTTTAGTTTAGTTTTAGTTGGTATTTAATGATTTATTGAACGCTCTTTTTTTGATTAACGCGTTTGCCACGGAACTATCTGCTTTCAAAGTTGATAGACGCGATTTTTAGCTATTTTTAAAGAAATCGTACGACAACTTTCAAGCGCGACAAGATATCGAAAAAATGAGACACAGTTTAAGAGATCAAAATGTGTTCTCAACGATGGTGGTACAACAAACTCCGGTGTTCCTGGAACTTCTTAAAAATGAGCGGTCAAAAAATCATAAAATACCAATTTATAAAAAACGAGCCGTTATTTTTTAAGACAAATCACATAGTTGCAATCTCCATTTATTCCGCTTTAAAACAATGTATACTTTTATAGGGATTGCTTCAGTAGTTAGCGTGCAACGGAGGAGTTAATGAACATCGGTCGCGAAGGTACCTGATACCTTAAACACCATAATAATACGACATTGGCTAATTTCTGTCAAAAGTAAAACCAGTTTGGTGTGTAATTTTGATAAGAAATAACATAACTCTTCCCAATAGTAATGTTTACTAATTTAATTGAAGAACTTATTGACGACCAATATTGGCCAGAATATAATAATTTAATCTTGCTGAGAATATGGAGCACAAATTGTTTTTCGGGAAAACAACTACTATGTGGCCGGGGTCCAGCTAGTATTTGTTTCTAAAAGTAAATATACAATGATAGATTCGAATTTGAACTTATTTATCATAAAAAATGTTCTACATAAATCATATATCATGCATCACTTCATTTATTCTGCTATTAGGATTAACTGTAACTGTAGTATTTTTGTAAACTCTGATTTGTAAACAATGGGTAATAAACATTGTGGTAATTTATATCCACTATCATGGAATCTTTGTCTTTTGTGAAATAGTTTTCTGGACCACAATTTCCCTCTAATCCAGGGGCCGGTTGTACGAAGCCTGCATGATTAGCAGATTAGATAATTCCCTATCCAACGGATAAAACCTATACAAATTCTATCCAGTGCATAACTTTATCGAGGCTTCGTGCAACTGACCCCTGTGTGAAAATTTGGACATGTTCTTGCTTTAAATTTCGAAAACTATTTCTTAGGATCTTCCGTGATTAAAAAACAACATAAAAAAGAGTCAGTTCGTAATTGAAATAACATTAACTGAAAAAGCAATGAATTCTAAATCAAATCTTACATTTTTTACAATGTTAAATAATAATAAAGTTGTTCTCATTACCCCGTGAAACAAAGTGTATTAGTTAAAGTGTGATAGTCAAATAACAACAAAAGAACACAATGGCATTAAGGTGCATTAAAGAGTAATACACTAAGTGTGTTTCACGGGTTAGAGATGTTCTTATTAACCCGTGAAACAAAGTGTATTAGCTAAAGTGTGATAGTCAAATATGAAATAATATATTAATACTTATTTATTATTTATATCGGTATTATGAAAAAGCTGTTAAAAATAATTATATCTAAAATAATCAAAGAGTCGATTTTAATGGATGAGTTAAGGTATGTTTAGGTGAAGTTTCTTACTTATAGTATATTAATCAGTGTGTTCAAAAACAACCTTGTATAAACCACTTTATCGAGAACCCATGCAGTCGAGCTGATGCAGATCTACAGCGATACAGATATTGATAATCACTCCCCTCGAGCATTTTCAGTGATTGTTTACAATTATGAATTGCAATATGTGCAAAAACATTTTCAACCGTATCTACAGGTTGTTCTTCCTGCAAAATCCTTCCACTGTATACGCATATATTTTGTTAAGTTCAATTTTATCTGTGGAAAAATAAATATCTTTGAAACACATGCGGAGGACGATTTAAAGAAAACTTCAAAAAAACAACGCTTTTCCTGCATGTTTTGGTTTTGAACGATTTCTTGCCTATTATCTAACAATTTTCAAAGAGAATGCAGACAGTTTAAACAAGCATCTTAGTTGTTAAATAGATCAAGCAACGAAGAAATCTCTTTGGAGATATATTTTATTAATCATTCTTTTTCGAACAAAATGTTTCAAGTTATCCGCTAGTGGGGTGTTACCAGCCAAAGAAGATTGAAATGCCAATACCTAAGTACTTCTCTAAAAATAATCTCGTTAAAAATAACTACTTCAATTCAATATAGAGTCTCCTCCTAATTTTACAACCTGACCAATAGAATCATTTCAATACCATATAAGGTAATTAACACAACGTAAGGTAAATTATGCCTCTTTTCTATTGGCCCTTGAAGTATAATGTCTTGAGTTTCCTGTATATGACTTACACCGGATGCACTTGATCAAGTAGTTGAGTGTACCTCAAGTGTTTACAGCTTCTCGTCTCACTAATCAGCAATTAAATATTCACTTTGATTTCAGTTCTTACTCGAGTCTAGGTTTACCTTTTCATCAAATAGAGTCTGAAGCCTCGTAACCATGTTACGATATGAGATCGAATGTCAATTGACCTTCAAGAAAAACCCTAATCTAAATAAATAAGCACCACCATCAGAAAGTGCAAGCAGAAATATGTATTTTTGGATTGTTTTATTGCTATAAATATAATTCAAGTGAAGCTATTTGGAATCAAAATTACAGAGATTTGTATGTGTTCAGTGAACTGTTCCTTGCTAGCCTCGTTGTGGTGTTTTTCACACTTTAAATTTTCTTAACTTCTCAAGAATTTAATATTTTTGTCTCAAACTTGTTACCTTTGTTGATGTCATTCTAATCTATTATTTTGATGTAGTGGTCAACTAAAATATGAATTTAAAAAGATATGATAATGTAGTGGCAGCTATATTGGCTTTTGGTCTATAAAAAGGACTGTACATGTGATCGATATTATAAAAAAGCTGTACAATCTACAATTATATCTAATACTAATCAAAAGAGTCGATTTTAAAGGATGAATTAAGGTATCGTTATGTCAAGTTTCCTACTTATCAGAGTCTAATGAGTGTGTTCAAAACAACTTTGTATAAACCACTTGAAACAGATACCGCGATACAGATATTGATAACGACTTCTCTCGAGCCTTTTCAGTGATTATTTGCAATTATGAATGAAAAAAAGTGGTTCACACTAGTGAGATAAGCATAAGCATAAGCAACATGTAATGTACTGTAATTAGCGAATAGCTACCGCTAACGCTCATTAAGAAGATATCTTGAGCGCGCCCGTGTTGTTGTGATGATGAATTACTAATTGTAACGTTTATTCAGTCCTGATGATGGCTCCGTGAGCCGAAAGCTCGACAAAATTCAATAAAATTGAAAGGTTGAAGTAGCGTATAGTTATTATGTACTGTAATGTTAATCTCAATGGTCTACCAGACAGTACGTTGGAAAGCTTAGTCCGATCGAGTCCAAAAGGCTGCTGCAAGGTTAGTATCGAACAAGCGATTTTCACTGGTTACCAATCAAAAGAAGAATTGAATACAAGATGCTGCTATTAACCTTCAAATGTGTCCATGGCGTTGCACCTACATATCTGACTGACCTAATACCGATCTAGAAGCGAGCAAATAAGAGAACCAGAGCACATAATAAAAACTTTCTCCAAATTCCAAAAGCCAAAAAGACGACAATTGGGGGCAGAAGCTTCACCTATACAGCACCCTATTCATGGAACAAATTACCTGATCAACTAAGAGCCGAAACCAACATTAACATTTTAAAGAAACGTTTAAAGACTTTTTTATTCAAGCAATTATTTTAGGCACTTTTATTTATTAACACCTTTAAGAAATATCCTTAGACTTTATTTTATTAACGTAGATACTTTATATACATTAATTTTTGTTTAGTTTTCATAGTTCTGCTTAGAAATGTATAGATTTTAGATTATTTATGTATAGACATTTTATTTTAGTTTTCTTCTACATGTAAATATAGATTACTTCATAGAAAGTGCGGCGTACGGGGTTATATTCACGAGTTGTTTGTGTAAAACACGAACGAGCGAGTCTTCGAGCACTTTCTGTGATGTTTTCTCTTTATTATATATATAACTAGAATTCACATACAAACACGTTTATTTTGATTGAGTAAAAATGACAAATTTTGTCGAAACTTTCGTAAGTTTTAAGTTTATAAGTTAAGTAGATGCAATGTCAACTATACACAATTAAATTGAAAAACTCCGCATGTCAGTTTATAAAAGGAAAATGGATATACAAAAAGTCAATATAAATATTAAAAATGTACTTTGATTGTTTTTCATTAGTCGCTGTCCGGCGAATCCAAGATGCAATAACGACGGCGGCGCTTAGTTGTCGTTTCTTCACGAAAAGCTTCCCTTGTTCGTCTGAATTCTTGCCCTTCTATTATCGTTGTTGGGTAGTCTTTCTTTCGTAAGTAACGGTCAAAGCTCGATATGAACGACCTTAAAGTCGTCAGTTCATATTCATCCCCATCTTTCTTCCTTACTTCAACGAGAAAAGCAGAAAGCAGCTCGTCTAAATCTCTTGGCTGGATTTCTTCCAGGTTTTGCTGCACATTTTTTGTTTCAAGATATTCAGTCAATAAAGCCAGGTCTCTCTTCGTCTTGCTTAGTGTGTTTTTGTTTTCTTTGTTTTGAATAAACTCATCTACCGGCACATCTAGTGACACAAAACGACTCGCCATTTTGTTCACATCAACAAAGCTACAGAAAACGCAATTTTGTTTTTGCGGGAAGCCATTCAAATGTCACAATTGCTCGTTTTATGATTGGTTGGTTTGGTCAACTCTAAATTTTGATTGGTTATATTTTTACACTGTGAAAAGCTGTACGCGACGCTGATTGGTCGTATTGCATTTTTCACCAGTGAAATATAAAGCATAGAGATTTTTATAATAGAGATTTATTGTATGAAATTCTAGTTATATATACAATAAAGCGCTTTAGAGTATTGCATATAAAGCGCTATATAAATAATAAACTTATTATGTCCTTGCTTTAAATTTCAAACTGAATGATTTTTTCGATAACATTTTCCTTTTTCGTGCTTAAAAAACAACATTAAATCGAATCAGTTCGTGATTGAAATGACATTAATTGACAAAGCTATGAATTAAAATTAAAATCTGTACATTTTTGACAATATGTGTATTAGTTAAAGTGTGATAGTCAAATAACAACAAAAGAACAAAATGGAATTAAGGTACATTAAAGAGTAATACTCTAAAGTGTGTTTCACGGGTTGGAGTTGTTCTCATTAACCGTGAAACAAAGTGTATTTAGTTAAAGTGTGTTAGTCAAATAACAACAAAAGAACACAATGGAATTAAGGTGCATTAAAGAGTGATACACTAAAGTGTGTTTCACGGGTTAGAGTTGTTCTCATTAACCCGTGAAACAAAGTGTATTTAGTTAAAGTGTGTTAGTCAAATAACAACAAAAGAACACAAAAGAATTAAGGTGCATTTTTAAGGTGTCTCGAGGTAGTTTCTCATGGCGCACACATCCCTTTTTGAATTCGCAATTACATGATCTTACGTTCGCCGCATTAATGTGAATTTTACACCAAATGACAGTCTTGGATGAAAGTTTTGAATGATGTTTTAATTATGCTAATCAAAGTTTCCATAGCAACGATAAACACCTTTTTTGTAAAATAGTTTTTCTTAAATATCTTTTGAATTTGAGCTGATTGCGAAAAACCAATAAATGTGCTATAAACTACCCCGTTTAGCACACCAATTGGGAAAGTTAGAAGAAAAGTTATCTGTTCGATAACGAATAAATCACAAAAACATTTAAATGTGTATTTTGTTCGCGTGTAAATATAGGCGGTCAAACTTTTCATAGGATGCAAAAATTATCATCTTAATACTGCAGAATGTTTCCTTGGACTTTCATTTAAACTCCCTGTGGACAGCTCAGCTGGTTAATATGTAGGCAATGCAGAGATCGAGCATTTATTAAAATGACGTTTTGCTTGACGTTTTCACTCTTTCATAACTACGATCACAATTACCTATAACTCACAAAAGAACAAACGAAAATAAGTGATATCTTCGCAGTACAATTTTAGATATATAGTCAATAATATTACAAAATTTCAGCCAAATCCATATGAAAGAACGTTTTTAAAAGTTGCGCCGAAGTTGAAGTACGAAAATAGCGCCCGCCGAGTAAAAATTTACTACAATGAGCGTAACGCGTGACATCGCGTGTTTATTTCAGTGGCTGATTAACATGCAGCGTACAGTGTTAAATTCCTCTATGCACGCTTAGTCTAATTAGAAGACCACAGGAAGACCAAGTGTACAAGTTTCACATAAAGTACAATAATAAAGCGGGTGTGTAATGAATGCTAGATTTTATAGTTTAGTGGAATTTGAAATATATTTCAAGCCTTAGTGAATACATCACGAAGAGTACGCACGACCCATGTTGTATTCAAGCAGGAATGCGCGATGAGAATATATAAGAAAATTTCAATAATTACAATATAAAAAAAAAAAAATTAGACTAAGCGTGCATAGAGGAATTTAACACTGTTCGCTGCATGCTAATCAGCCACTGAAATAAACACGCGATGTCACGCTCGTTGCAGTAAATTTTCACTCGGCGGGCGCTATACTGCCTTTCGTACTTCAACTTCGGCGCTACTTTTAAAGACGTTGGCCTAATACTTTTTTCTTTCTTTTATGTAAAGGGTTTGAAAACAGTTGTAAGTCAGTTATATTTAAAAAGCACTGAGCAGATTTTGAGCTCAATATTAATTCCATTTTCTAATTTATTTTGTAGGTTTTCCTACAGAAATCCAGAATACAGTGAGTATAGATACATCTATTTTAAAATAGTTGTCGCAATGAAAGCTACAGTCCACACTATGAAGCCTGCAAAGGATGTCGGTATTTCTTCTCTTGTTATCGATTTATTCATAGCATATTTTGGTTGTACGTGTTTGTGTTATATGACCATAATAATCAAAGCTACAGTCCACACTCTGAAGCCTGCAAGAGATGTCGGTATTTCTTGTCTTGTTATCGATTTATTCATAGCATATTTTGGTTGTACGTGTTTGTGTTATATGACCATAACAATCAAAGCTACAGTCCACACTCTGAAGCCTGCAAAGGATGTCGGTATTTCTTCTCTTGTTATCGATTTTTTCATAGCATATTTTGGCTGTACGTGTTTGTGTTATATGACCATAACAATCAAAGCTACAGTCCACACTCTGAAGCCTGCAAAGGATGTCGGTATTTCTTCTCTTGTTATCGATTTATTCATAGCATATTTTGGTTGTACGTGTTTGTGTTATATGACCATAACAATCAAAGCTACAGTCTACATATAACCCATGCATTAATAATAATTAAACCAGTTCTGTTCTGCAGCCCACCATCACCAACGAGATTAATCCAACTCCTACTCGTCACGTCCTGTCATCATCACTGGCCTGTAGTCACGAACCGACAGGACGGTCAGCTGAGAGTAAAATCAAGATACCACGAAAGCGAGGTACCTTTAAGGGTTTTCACTAGCAACGTAACGCAAGCGCAAGCACAAGGGTTAATTTCATAGTGAAAACGAGACGTGAATAAGCACAAACACACTATTCACTAGTGCCACGCGCAAGCACAAGCGCAAACGCAAGAAAACTTTTTGATATCTTGCGCTTGCGTTATCACTGCGTCAAACGATTTTCACGACGAAATAAGGTCTCTTGCGCTTGCGTCGCTAGTGAAAACTAGGCTTTAGAGATACGAAATGACCACAACAAATTCAGTTTTAGTTTTAGATAGCCCACTTTTTATCTAAACATATCAGTTTTACTCTGAGTTTTCTCCAAGAGCTGTGCTCATCGTGGGAGATCACACAGTACTGATTTACAATATTTATGGAGTTAAGGAATAAAGAAAAAGTACAAATACAAAAATATAAATATTGACATAAAATTATTGAGAAAAGATATTGTAACAAGAGATAAAGATATGAAAAGAAAAGAAAGAAAAAATATATACTGAAAAAACACTTATTACAATATAATATGATATAATATAATATAATATAATATAATATAATATAATATAATATAATATAATGTAATGTAATGTAATGTAACGTGATGTAATGAGTGTAATGTAGTGTAATGTAATGTAATGTAATGTAGTGTAGTGTAATGTAATGTAACGTAATGTAGTGTAATGTAGTGTAATGTAATGTAATGTAGTGTAGTGTAATGTAATGTAATGTAATGTAATGTAATGTAATGTAATGTAATGTAATGTAATGTAATGTAATGTAATGTAATGTAATGTAATATAATATAATTTGAGAGTGACTTGCTCTATAAAACATCTTTTGGTATTTATATTATATATTTTTGGACATATATTAAAAAAAGATTGGAAATACTTGTCAATCTTAGAACTTGTCAATACAATTATTTTGGGCTTCCTGTGTCGACCTCTCATACTCATACAGCTTATCTTTGAATGTAACAGGTCGTCTCCATGGTAACTACGTCACCATAGTGATATGTGTGATACTTGTGCTCGCAGTGGCGGCCGTCGTCATTGTTGTTGTCATAGTGAAAAGACGCATGCGCACCAGACACCTTGGCCGTGAAGATGGAAATTAGGCACCTAGGAGGACCGGTTTATAAAGACGATGTTGCAATGCAATATAGACCTTTTTACTGTTCACAACCTCATCCTTCCAGGTGATCGAAGCGCGCAAAGGATTGTTTGTCAAAACAAATAGTTCCAAAATGGCGCCTCGAGACAAAAACTATTTCGGTTACTTTTAGGCATTTGCGTTTTGTTTTTATTATTTTTTATCCCTGATAGAGCAGCAGTGAACTTTATTGTCCAAGTAACATAGAACTTTTTAATTTAAAGTTATTTTAAGGATGTATTTATCGAGGGTTAACACGGGAAACAACTCTCTCGAACGACGCCATCTTGGAACTGTTGGCGATGCGACAGAAATGCTTCTGATTGGCTAATACTTACTGGAAGTGCGCGCGCGAAATTACCTGGTGATAGCATGTAATATATTCTTTACAATTTGACTACAGGTGCAGGGAAAGAGAAACAACGACGCCCATATGACTTTAATCTAAAATTGCCACGGTTCATGTTACAGTGCGAATCACTAAACCGTGTGCACCCAGAAATATTTTAGAAATCGTTTATTGTTCGTTGAACAACTCACAAACAACTCTAACTACAAAAGGTTTATCAGACTACACATCAGTCAATCTTCTTGCGGTGATAAAGTTGTTTCTGAGTTGTTCAACGATCAATAAACGATTTCTAAAATATTTCTGGATGGCCACGGTTTAATGATTCGCACTATAACAAGACTCGAAGGAGGAACGGAAATGTCTTGAAGGCTTGTAGTAGGAAAAAAGTTCTGATAAATAGGATGGTGTAGGATTGTCAAGAGACTTGTAAGTCAAACAACTGAAGTTAATAGAAACACTTCAAAATTCAACGGGCTGTAGTCAAATTATAAGGGAAAATATATTACACGCTATCGAGGCTGAGGTTGTACGATTCGAACCGTGAAAAGGTCTTTAATCATTTGTAATTTGTCTCGCAATGCCGTTGTAACACAGTTGCAGAAGAATTGCACAGTGTAACAGAAACGGTGTCACAATTTGTTGTTGTTTCAGACAGCATTGCACAAAGTAGAGTTCAGTTCTACTTTTCGCATCGGAGCACAGCAACTTGCAACGCCACATTTTCAAATATTGCGATATAACTTGCTGAATAATAGTTTCCTTCACAATTCCCTGCGCCATCTTGAAAGGTAGCCGGGCCTTTGCATTGAAGCGAGACAAACGTTGAGCTTGCAATGATAGAGACCATTTAAAACCTTACGGGACAATTATTCACGTGTCTCTATCATTACAAACTCAACGTTCGTCTCGCTTTGATAAAAAGGCCCGGATACAGTTCAAGATGGCGTAGGAAACAGTGTAACAGAGGCCGTCTCGCAATTATTTTTGTGGCAGACAGCACTGCACAAAGTAGAGTTCGATCAGTTCTATTTTTCGTAAAGGAACTCAGCAACTTGTAACGCCACATTTTCATTGCATTGCAAGACAAGTTGCTTAGAAAACTAGCACAGAGGTCAAACGATTACGCATGCGTGGCAAAATTTTCACATCGGTAAGTTTGACATAATTGTAAAAGTGTTTGAAGTCGATTGATAAGAAATTCCCTGAATATATAAGCTTGAATTTTCGTGTACATAACCTTTTTTATATTGTGAAGCTACCATTAACTTACGCTTTTGTATTTGTCTTTATATTTTGAGAAAAAAGCGATAAAAGTCGTGTATTCCATCGTTTTTTATAGAGTACATACGACTGTCAGATTTGTGTGCTGGATCATTTTACTTGAATGTTATTTCAAGCATGCGTTGTAGTTTGACCGATGTGTTGAGAAAACTGCAAACTGTATCTGACATTCAGTACGGACTCGAAAAAACGACTTTCATCGCTTTTTTCTCAAAAAATAAAAACAAAAAATACAAAAGTATAGACTCATGGTAGCCTTAAAATATAACAAAGGTTATGTACACGAATCTTCAAGCTTATATATTCAGGGAATTTCTTATAAATCGACTTCAAACACTGTAGTCCGCAACTCCTAATGTTAACAATAGCAAATTTCCCGCTGTGAGAATTTTGCCACGCATGCGTAGTCGTTTGACAGTTGTGTTACATGCGTAAGCTTTATGTTAATATTTCAGGGCCTGGATTAGTAAGGATAAGCCGCCGGTGTTTAAGCGACTGCATGGGATTAGGAGTTAGCAAACAATTCTTATGTAAACAATGTCTAAGTCTAATAAAGAAGTTGCCTATAGTGTCTAGTAATTTGATGGAAATATGGGATAAACTAAATATGACAACGAAGCGAAAGGTTCCTATTCTACGTCGTTGAGCTAAGTACGCGGGCTTGTTTAAGGTCCCTATATATTCTACGTTGTTGAGCTACGTACGCGAGCTTGCTTAAGGTCCCTATTCTACGTTGTTGAGCTACGTACGCGGGCTTGCTTAAAGTCCCTATTCTACGTTGTTGAGCTACGTACGCGGGATTGCTTAAAGTCCCTATTCTACGTTGTTGAGCTACGTACGCGGGCTTGCTTAAATACCATATTCTACGTTGTTGAGCTACGTACGGCGGGCTTGCTTAAAGTCCTTATTCTACGTTATTGAGCTACGTACGCGGGCTTGCTTAAGGTCCCTATTCTAGGCTGTTGAGCTACGTACGCGGGCTTGCTTAATGTCCATATTCTACGTTGTTGAGCTACGTACGCAGCTTTAATTTAAAGCTCTTAATGCTTCCACTACAAATTTCTCGTTTTCGAAAACTGATTAGGATTCTGTTTGTTTACAGAAGAGATTAACACATCATATCTTTGATGACCGTCTAAGCCTGATTAGCAAATAAATCAATTCGCATACCATCGATGAATTCTGTTTATATCCGAGCACCGTGTCTAACAACTATTCAACAATTTGACAGACAATCTCAATTCCTAAAAAACGCAAATCTTAAATATTATTTGTCAAATCCTTTTGAGATTTCTAAGTTTTTTTTATACTTGTTGTAAATATATTTGAACAGAAAGGCTGATTCTATTGTGTTAATGTGTTTGCATAGTGAAGATTGTCATTCCTTTGAAACTATAGTCTGGGAGCGAAATCTTCTGTCAAAGAAAACATACTTTAAAATGTCTGACTGGAGAGGACGTAAAAACACGGAGTTTTTGAGCGCTCTTGAAGAGAATATCGACGAAGAAGACGAAGAAAATGAAGATGAAAAAGACGAAGAAGAAATTTCAAGCAGTTTCTTCATGGTCTGGGAAAGCAACTGCCGAAACTTCATCAACGAAGAACTAAAGTTTTCTTGCAGCAAATCAATGGAGAATTTTCAAATTCACGTCTTTGCGAGGAAAGACACCCCAAAGAATGCAACACCACCGAGCAAGGCGTGGATCGAAGCTCACTACACACTAACAACATGTCCTTATGCTTCGGACGCAGCCATAACTGCATGGCTAGTGCAAAACTTCGCTAGACATCAAACTCGAAGTGAGTCAGAAGATGTATACCTAGTTTTTGAGCGGGAACGAAAATACGAGGAACTGTCAGCTATTCTTAGAGCTAATTATCCTTATCTTCGAGTTAGAGAAATAAATGGAGAGGATAAAACGATTTTTGACGTGTTACCAAATGTTTGTCGTTGGTGCAAGATGGTGTTTTTGAACAGGAGTGAAACGGAGGAACATTTCAACATTTTACATAATTACTTCTGTGATAATTTGGACTGTGAAGTCAAGCGCTTTTGCAACGAGAAGGAGCTCCAGGAACATTTGGAAAGACAAAAACGCTGTCAGCTTTGTAACGAGGGAATTTTTTGCAGCGAGAAAAAACTTATCGCGCATCTTAAAGAAACGCACAACTCTTACCAAAAGAGCGAGAAAGCAGAAGGTCTTGTGAACAGGGATTTACTTTGTCAATTTTGCCCGCAAAAGACATTTTCTTGTGTCGAACAACGAGATATTCACATGAAAAACTGTCATAAAAAATGTAATTGCTCTTGTGGCCAATTCTTTAAAAATCGTGATGATTATTTAGAACATTTTTACTCCGTCTACCCGTTGGCGTGCTTGGAGAATCGTAAATGTCCGCATCGATTCCAAGACGTTTATTACCAAGCAAAACATCACAAGGAAGCTCATTTTTCGATTTCTCCATTCTACTGCATTCCTTGCCGGGTAGCTGAGGAAGAAGGGAGGAAAGAAAAGGTTTCTTTTAAGGACGAAAAGAGTCTACGGATTCATTGTGCAGCGCTTGGGCACGAGGAAAGTGAAATGTTTTTGCCGCCGAAACAGCACAGCATCTCCGTGAGTAATTTACAAAGGCGAGTGCCATCCAGGACTTGCTCGGCAATCAACTACTGTTGAATAACACAGAACAATTCACGTGCACTACTTTTTATAAGACTATTTTCTTAGGGAATCTTGAGGGAATAGTGAACCATATCTTTTCTTTCATTGACCTCTTTTCACACTAATGAGTTGAAATGCGTTCGGTGTATAAGTGAAATAAAAATCATGAGAAAAATTTCATATGCCCGCCAACTGCCCTATTTCATTATGACGTCACAATGTGTTTACAGTGCTGGATAAAATCACCTAAAACAATAACAATTTCAACTAAATCTTCCTTCTCTTTGAAAATTGAGCTTCATATCATCTAGTTTTTATGTATGTTATGTCTCTATGTTTATACTTTCATATTTATGGCATTTTTTGTCATTTCTTTCCTCTCCGTCTTGTAAATGCAATTTTATTGTGTATTCTCGTATTGTTGTTATGAATCTGTCCTCCACTGGCGTCCATGATACTTAGCATTAAGACAATAAAATGTTTTGATGATTGCATTTATACTGTGTATAGCACTATTCAGGCTTCGAACAACTGGCCCCTTAAAAAATCAAACAAAATCAGACGTCATTTCGTCTCAAATAAATGGAACTTTTCATAGTTAACGTCCACCTCAGCCTCGATAGCATGTAATATATTCTTTACAATAGACCTTTTCACAGTTCTCGTCCACAACCTCAGCCTCGATAGCGTGTAATATATTCTTTACAATAGACCATTTCACGGTTCTCGTCCACAACCTCAGCCTCGATAGCGTGTAATATATTCTTTACAATAGACCATTTCACGGTTCTCGTCCACAACCTCAGCCTCGATAGCGTGTAATATATTCTTTACAATTTGACTACAGCTCTCTGTAATTTTACGGGACACAAACACCTCAAAATACACGGTGTTTTTTTTTTCTAATAAACTTACGGCCACCGGCCGCCAGTTTTTTTAGGTCCCATTTTCTATAAAATTTACCCGCATAATACGACCACCCCGTTAACACGGACATTTTGGGCTGTCCCTTCAGTGGCAGGATTAACGGGGTTCCACTGTATTATGAGCTGAAATGTGACAATTTTGAAAATATTGAGGTGCTTTTTTTTTCATTTCTGGGGCTCATTTTAGAGAACTGCTTGTGAATTCTATGTGCAAGTCATTTATTTACAAAGTTTGAGTGCAAACAGTAGAGTGCAAATAGTATATCCGTGAAACATTAGTTAATATTAAATAGTACAATATTTGCTAATTCTATTGTTTTCTATTGTTTAATGCACCTTAATTCCATTGTGTTCTTTTGTTGTTATTTGACTATCACACTTTAACTAATGCACTTTGTTTCACGGGTTAATGGAAAATACTCTATTGAATTATTAATAACTTGTAAGCTTACTAATATATTTAAATTGAAAACAATAGAATGACACTATACAGTGATACTTCTATTTAGTATGGTAATCAATTCCTAACGCTCTTTCACTAATTTCTAACTCTTTTTGGACAAGTTGTTTGAAAACAGGCGTAAGTCTGTGACGTAGCTTGTCAATCAAAAAATCTAAGGGGCTGTTTATATGAAAGCGAGTTGTCCCTGCTAGCCGGGATAACTCTTTTGTTTTGTATTCCCCGGGGGACTTAAAACAAAAGAGTTATCCCGGCTAGTAGGGACAATTCGCCTTGAGTTCATATAAACAGCCCCTATAAGAGTAGCAAAATGAAAATGCCAGAATTTGAAAGAGAATCTCCAAATAAGCATTGTCTGAAAGTCTAAGCTTTGAAATGTCACTAAAAAATTTACTAGAGTTTGTATATATACTTGGTTAGCAATAGCTGTTATTACAGTTATATGCAAATGATTTTGAACAATGGGTTGAAGTCGAGGCTTTCGGGCGAAAACAATAGGTTTGCCCGAAAGCCTCGATTTGAATCCATTGTTTGAAATCATTTGCATATAACTGTAATAACAGCTATTAAGCTCACCAAACATTCAAACTATGTTAATTTTAAATATACAGATACATGAGAAAAATGTTAACGTTAATATTAATGTTTATGTTAATTTATATCATTAATAATACTATTTACAAAGATAAAGGTGAGTGCAGTGTTTACAAGTGTTGGTATTGTGATGCTAATTTGCCAACCATTTTCACAATAGATTTTTTAATTTTCTTTGTTCTAATAACAATGGTTGGTTGGCAAAACCATAACAAAATACGTCACTATAGGTGAGCGTAGTGTTTACAAGTGTTGGTATTGTGATGCTAATTTGCTAACCATTTTAACAATAGATTTTTTAATTTTCTTTGTTCTAATAACAATGGTTGGTTGGCAAAACCATAACAAAATACGTCACTATAGGTGAGCGTAGTGTTTACAAGTGTTGGTATTGTGATGCTAATTTGTCAACCATTTTCACAATAGATTTTTTAATTTTCTTTGTTCTAATAACAATGGTTGGTTGGCAAAACCATAACAAAATACGTCACTATAGGTTAGTGTAGTGTTTACAAGTGTTGGTATTGTGATGCTAATTTGCCAACCATTTTAACAATAGATTTTTTAATTTTCTTTGTTCTAATAACAATTGCTGGTTGGTTGGCAAAACCATAACAAAATACGTCACTATAGGTTAGTGTAGTGTTTACAAGTGTTGGTATTGTGATGCTAATTTGCCAACCATTTTAACAATAGATTTTTTAATTTTCTTTGTTCTAATAACAATTGCTGGTTGGTTGGCAAAACCATAACAAAATACGTCACTGTACGTCCACCTATAGTGCAGCTTTTCGTGACTGTTTCATGGATATAATATATGCAGTAAAGTCCATTACTATTATCTGGAATCGTCCAATCTAAAATACCTTCTTGAGAGCTAAAGTTGACATGTTTGTCACTCTATATACATTTCTTGTAGAATGTTGATATTCATTGCATCTGAAAAAGAAAAAAAGTTATATTAAATTCGGTTTTCAAACCTAATGCAAAATAATTATATTTAACAAATAATTAAGGTTCAGCCGTGGTTTATACTCTGATAACCGCACCTTGGCAATTGAGGAGGTGTGCTTCTGGACATTTTTACATGTAAGTGTGTTCAAATGCCAAGCGTGCGGTTATCAGAGTATAAACCAAGGCTGAACCTTAATTATTTATTTTATTATATAAATTTTGATTAAAAATTGTTCAAAAATCGTTCAAAAAAGTCTGTTTGATTTCGAAAACTTACGACCGTGGTTTATACTCTCATAAACCACGCTTGTTTGGCCAATCAGAGCGTGCGTTAGAATCAATCTATATAATAAATGTGTATATTTTATAACCACCACTCCCCACCCTTCAATATTTACAACACATAACTCTGTGCACATTTTGATTTTAACAGATAACTCTGAGAAATGAATACAAACTTGTATTTAAAAGCCATCACTCCCCATCGGGGCTCTTTTGAAGGTTCACTCACACTCACTACCACTACATGCAATATTTACAACACACAACTCTGCTAACATGTTGATTTTTACAGAGGGAGGAAAACTGGATATCCTGGAGAAAAACCCTTGTCATCATACAAACTCTGTCCACTTGTCACCCAAGCAGTGAATCAAACCCAGGCTACAGTGGTGAAAGGCCAGCACTATCACCACTAGGCCTCCCTAAGTATTTTTTTTTCTCAAGCTCCGAGCTTTCAACTTACAAGGACATCCTAAAGCCTGGTTTCCATATGATTGCTACGATTGCTGGGATCGCCGGAAATCATGTTTGGCCATCAGTGATTTTTTATGTTTAGGTTTGTTTCGTCAAATTTAAGCTTCCACCATTAGTCAGCAGTGAAATTTGTTATTATTTCAAAAAACCAAAAAAACATCACAGGAGCCTGCTGCAACACAGGCTACCATCACAGCGATCCTGGTGATCATAGCGATTTTATGGGAACCAGGCTTTAGCTAGGTACTAAAGATTGTTAATATTCTGATGATGATGATGGCGGTATATAAATGATGGTAACATTGATGAAGAATTATGAAGAAAAAAAAAATTAGAATTCACACATTGTTATTGGCACATGCTTTATGAGAGTACAAACACAGCATGCGCGTTTGCATGTTGATCAAATATGTCAATTAATTTGTATTTTATAAAAGAAATAGAAAACTTGTTTTCTTTGCTGTATGCAGTTATAAAGCACTTGGGGATTGTTAGAACACTCAAGAAGTGTTGAGCTCCGCTTCGCGTTGTGCTTCTCTTAACACTTCTCTCGTGTTCTGACAACCCCAAATTAAAGTGCTTTATAACTGCATACAGCACGCACACACGTTTTCTGTTTCTTTAATAAAGCATGCACCTCAACCAATCGGAATGCATGATTTTTAAAAGTTATTTTAAACAAAATGATTATGATGATGGCAATGATAGTGGTGATGATGTTGATGCATGATGACAAAATATAATGATGACAATGATGATGGTAATGACGATAATGACTATGACAATAAACTAGAAAAACACCAGTTCCACGTTATCTATCACCGCTGTACTATTTGACAAAAGGTGCATTTGCACAGGCTAAGCCTCGATTTGTCGTCAAAATATTCACAAATTCCAAGCAAAGCACGAAAAGATGTTATCGCTTAACAATAGAAAACACATTTGAATTTACTCTGAATTGAGGCTATCCCTGTGCATATGCACCTTTTGTTAAATAGTACAGCGGTGCTAGATAACATTGATCTATCCTCACCTAAGCATCGATCAAGTCCCACAAATAGTTCACGGTAAAGTACTTCGAGTTTTGCTTTTCATCCAGACAAAATGGTTTCACATCGTTTAAACTTGCCACGAAACCTTTAATCTCGTCTTCTTTGCTGTTATAATCCCAGCGAATATGAGAAATGTTACTAAACAGGCTGAAATAGTACTTTGTCTTTGGCAAAACATCGACTTTTTTGTTAGTAATATCATCATTTTTCGTCTTCAGAGCAACTTCGACGGTATCTTTCTCTTTGCAAACTTCCTCCAGATTACGTAAATCAGCTTCAATCTGCTTGATTTTCCCGTCAACAGCCGAGTTTTCGGTCTTTAGCTCCCCAATCTTCTCTGTGTTGGCTCCGTTGATGTTCGTTGAGGAGTCCATGGCTTTAGCTTCATCACAAGTTGCCGTTAGCTTTGAAATCAGTGTTTTCACCGAGTCTTCTTGTTCTTCTTGTAACCTCAGATTCTCCATTAAAACATTCTTGCTGTTCTCCAGCGTTTCTTTATCATCTTCACTAGCTAGAATTGTAATCACTTCGTTGACAAGGCTTTGAGGGTTTTCAACTGAATCCATTTTTATCGCTTCTTCTTCTACTCTGTTCTTCTTCGATTTTGAAAAATGGCGGACTCGTTCCAGTCTTCTAAAACGTCCGCCAACTACTTCATCCAAAGGAAGCCCAATTTCAAAATAAATAATCAACAAATCGCTTGAACAATACATTCTTTTTTATGGTATAAATTTTTTTTTTTAAATTTTAAGAAAACGTATTGCTTGATTAATAAAGATAGTGGGAAGGAATTTTTTAAGCTTAAAAATGCGGAAATTTGGCACTGTTTTGGTCGTTGCCACGCGACCTAACGTAAAGCTTCAAAGGTCACATGACTTCTCTTCAGTCAATGTTTAGCTTTGTCGAAGGGAGCACTGCTCTTTTAGTCGTGATAAAAAAAAACACGGAAAAATTCACGCAAATAACGGCCTAGGGGTTCTAAAGTCTTACTAAAGATGTCTTCTAATAATAGACTAAGGACTACGTCGGCTGCATACCGTCTTCCCGACTCAAATTATCGTTCCACGTACCACGAGAAATGCACTCCGAAGTCTATCAAAGAAAGAGTTAAATCAGCTCCTCCGAGAACATTCTCTCAAAGAGAATACGCTGAATGTAATGTAGTTACGGAGGATGAACGATGGAAGGGTCAATGTGTAAAGGAAAAAACGATGATTCGAAAATGGTAAGTGCTTTTGGCCGCGATTTTCTGTCTAGATTATATGTTTGTTTGTCTGTCCTGTTGTTCAAACGAGGTGTTTACATAAGAATGATAAAGAACGCGATTGTTTGTATTGAAAATGCATGTATATATTTCAGAGTTACAAAGTAATAATAAAGAATTACGGTCAAACCGCCCGGTAGTCAAATCGCCCGGGTCACATCGCCCGGACTCAGAAGTCATATTGCCCGGTGTCTGCAAAGTGTCTCTAAACGTGGAATAACCAATATCAAATATATTTTGTAAGGTTTCATAAGTTAATCGAGGTTGAAAACTATATTTTTACGATTTATATCTACGATTTAATAGCTTCGAAAAGTCGATCGATCGTAAGATACGATTCGTGATTTATTGCGTCTTCTTCAACTCTCGAGCATCTGAAAATCTATTCGAATGCTTAAAAAGAATGATATTTTCATGAGAGCTAAACATGTTTTAAAGAAGTTACCATTTCGGTCTCGAGTCATCGTTAAAGTAGAGCAAACAGCCATATATATCAAATAGCCGCCATGTTTGATTTTGCTTGCAAAGCGCGGGGACTGGGGTCTATTCTTGACGTTGGGGCTTCTACGTTCAATCAAACCGATTGTGTATTTCTTCAAGGTTTTTCATTTACAGAATGTTGGAAATATATGATTCAAGAATGCAAAGAACTTATCAAAAACTGGTAATCAAAATATTTAATGAAATAATTGAGGAAAATTAATGTCTGTCTTAAATCTCCAGGTCTGCAGAAATGTTTTTAAAACTATTTTGTGCAAATTTCTACCAATTTGATTACAAATGTTTTCATGGATATGGTAAACATTCTAAGTAGGATCTACTAGTCAATAAACAACATCAGTATATCAATCTCATTTATTTTATTTCGAAGATGTTGCCATCCCCCACATCCATCACACTCAAGTGCCAGATGACACCATGACACATTTTTTAAACAATTTAAACATTTAACAGCAGATTCCATGATTAATTGACTTGATAATTGATGATGGACTTGATGAATGAAAATTAACTTGATAATTGATGATGGACTTGATAATTGATAATAGTTGTAGCTCTTTCTGTATTCTCAATGAGACTGATAAGATTACTGTTCATGTTTACTTTTTTAACAACAAAATGGGAATAATAGAAGTAATTTGCATATTATTCCCACCAATCAATTGATCGGATCGATTAAATTGGAACAATTGAAGATTAGTTCCTAAATCATGAAAAAAAAATATGTTTCCTTTTAGGTAAGTATACTGTTACACATGTAGCAAAAACTTACACTTTTAAAACTTATTGTAAACTAATACATTAAATAAAGGTTTCTTATCATTATTGGAGTGTTAGGTTTCATCATAAGCAAATAAACATGTGTTTTATTACTTGATTTGAATCGAAGTGTTGTGTTGTCTTTCGGGCCGGCGGGCCGGTTATTACTTAAAGCGCTTTCAAAACTGATCGCTTGTTAGCAATAAACTCGGCAAAAACTTACATTTTTAAAAATTATTATAACACTAATACATTAGTTAAATGTTTATTATCATTATTGGAGTGTTTAGGTTTAATTTACACAGAAAAACATGTGTTTTACTAATGGATTTGAATCAAAGTGATTTGTTTGTGTTTCGTTGCTAAGCGTTTTTCTTCCTTTCGACATAAACCTTCGTAACTCGGCAAAAACTTACATTTTTCAAACTTATTTTAATAAAGAAGTGTGACTAATGTGTGTAAGTTTTTATAATTTTGGAGAAAAGGTTAAAAGGCTAGAGAAAGCAAACAGCAACCAACAAATGTCGACTTATCAAGTATCCGTTGGCGAACTGGTCGATGTTTACGTAACGTTCCGTATTTAAATCCCTTAAATCATGGATATCAAATTATAAGACACAGTTATCTCGTTATGTTTAATATGTTTAGATTGCGAAAAGGACTTATGTTTGGGTCCTAGCTTGTCTAGATACACAGTGTAGACCCTCCGATAAACATGTTTTAAAAATTTTGTTGTCAGTTTCACAAATGTTGCTACGCGACAAAAGTAAACATATAACGTTGAAAGTCAGTTCATTTATTTTCGATTTACAGGCGCAAGCTGCTCAGTTCTTTTTTTATTGGTACTATTATAGATTTAATGTATAATATAATATCTAGATATAAATGTTTTTATGAAGCCAAAGTTATTTCTTGTTTTCTTTTGGTGGCATTTAGATATGATCACATGATACCGATGGTCACTCGATCACTTCGTACGCGGCACTTCGATGTAACTATCATTTAATAGATCACACACTTTCTTTTAATGAATTATTGAATAGAAATATTTACTTCGATACGATAAGCTTTAATTAATATAATATAACATAATATTTACTTTATAAAGTGTTTAATGTGTGTTTTGTGTAAACGGCGAATCGACTTTTTTTACGTCTAAATCGTAAAAATAAAGGTTTTTTTTTACGTTTAAATCGTAAAAATAAAGTTTTCAAACCAGATTAAATTATGAAACCTTACAAAATATATTTGATATTGATTATTCTACGCTTAAAGACACTTTGCAGGAGCACGATCGTAAAGATCAGACTAGAACGACACTTCGTACGCGGCACTTCGATGCATGAACTATCATTAGATCACAGACTTTCTTTTAATGAATTATTGAATATAAATATTTACTTTGATATATAAGCTTTAAATAATATAATATAACATTTATAAGACACTTTCAGACACCGGGCGATGTGACTTCTGAGTCCGGGCAATGTGACTTCTGAGTCCGGGCGGTGTGACCCGGGCGATTTGACTACCGGGCGGTTTGACCGGTTACCAATAATAAAATATACTATAAAGACTGTTATTGTATAGTTTTAATCCCAGTAAATGATACATACATGTATTCTATGCTTGAATAGTTAGATTTCTGTTGCACTTATATAACTTAAATAACACAGTTTCCTATCAAAAAATGTGTTTTTAGGGAACAAAATTGGGGATTTTTAGCAGACTATGATCCAAAGGTAAGCTTAGTTTGTTAATAACATGAGAAAGTTACAAAATGAGGGAAACAACAACACATCAAACAAACTCAACTCACATATAACCTTGAGAAAAACCCTTGTTGCAAGGGAGAGAACAACACATCAAACAAACTCAACTCACATATGATCCCGAGAAAAACCCTTGTGGCAAGGGAGAGAACAACACATCAAACAAACTCAACTCACATATGATCCAGAGAAAAACCCTTGTGGCAAGGGAGAGAACAACACATCAAACAAACTCAACTCACATATGATCCAGAGAAAAACCCTTGTGGCAAGGGAGAGAACAACACATCAAACAAACTCAACTCACATATAATCCAGAGAAAAACCCTTGTGGTAAGGGAGAGAACAACACATCAAAAATTTAACTCACATATGATACTGAGAAAAACCCTTGTGGTAAGGGAGAGAACAACATATTTTCCGGGTCGACTATGGCGAGCGCGAAGAGCAATTGTGTTGTAAAATAATATCTCTTGTCACATCCGGTGACATTCTGTGTTCCATGTTGGGAACCTTGCTCACCTCGCTCTCATTCTGATCCAGTTTGTATTCTGGGTGTGTTTGTTTTGATGGTTTCACATGATGCAGCGATGAGTGAAATGTCAAAATATATAGCAATCAAATTTCAACTTGTATGGCGTTGGAAGCCTTGTAACCCTGTCAAAAAATATATTCTGATTCGGTAAATCATTTTTGTAGAGTTTTCAACATAAACTTACTGCTTTCTGGCCCTGGAAAATTGAATTTGTTTGACGGTGAACTTTCAAAAAAATAAAATATAGAACAGAGATTGTCATTGATCATAGAGACCAAAGTAAACGAGGCGACTGATCGATGTTTCGTCTGTCTTGTGCTTAAAATGTCGCAGAAATTTAGAAAACTTTGAAATTGTTTTACTAAAAGTGGATTGTTTCAAGGAAAAGGCAAAAGAATCCTACATATTTCAAAAGCGACTCAAGAGAAACATCTACTAGAGTCAAAAGGTGTCACAGGAATTCACAATCAATGATAATAATAATTTCATGATCCATCAACTCTTTAATGTGCGATGATATAAGCGATGTCAATGGGCATATGACGAGCAGCATGGCTGCTTTTGAATAGTTAAATCCCTGACTATTTAGAAAAGAATACATTCTTGGCACATGTTAAAATATCAGTAACAGGTTCCCATTTAAATCTGTACTTTTCCATTTAAATCTGTACTTATGCAAATTGTGTTGATGTGTGCTTAACACACAGATCAACCAAATTTATCAGAGTATATTATTTCTGAAGTGAACCTCTCTGATTGGTTGATCTGTGTGTTTAGCACACATCAACAAAATTTTCATAAGTGCAGATTTAAATGGAAAGTACAGATTTAAATGGGAACCTGTTCAGTCTGTGATATTCTGCATCCAGTTGGAAGTATTGAAAACATGTCTTCTCTTTTGAGGAAATGAAGGAGTGCTTCTTCTTGTACAGGTTTTAACTGTGAGATTAAAATTAAAAATCAGTCAGGACAATTTTGATTGCATTTCTAAATGATCAATCAAAAACAGTTTAATATTCTTTCACTTTGGCCATTTTGATTCCTATGACAAACACCCAAGAATCTAATCTTTCTTAAACCGGTTTTCTGTCCCTAGGGACAGCTCATTCAAAGCTCATCCAATAAGCTTTCTTGTTATATTTATTTATTCAAAGCTCATCCAATAAGCTTTCTTGTTATATTTATTTATTCAAAGCTCATTCAATAAGCATTTGTGTTATAGTATTCAAAGCTCATCCAAAAAGCTTTCTTGTTATATCTATCTCACCCTGTAAATCCTGGGAACAAATATGATAACCAATCAACATACAAGTTCAGATCTTGAACCAAAAGAACTGAGATATCAACGGATGTGGCCAGAGGTATTATTTTACGACACTCAAGCTTCACGCTCGTCAT
The DNA here is from genome assembly GCA_949775045.1 of Metridium senile. Lineage (NCBI taxonomy): Eukaryota > Metazoa > Cnidaria > Anthozoa > Actiniaria > Metridiidae > Metridium > Metridium senile. Next base: position 18,932,540 of record OX459101.1, on the reverse strand, counting down.
ACTATCACAGAAATTAATTCCTCTGGCTCCCAAGGTGGAGAGTGAACAACACATCAAACAAACTCAACAATTTAGTTGGTGATTTTGCTCTTTTTAATTCATTTTTCTTTGTTTAATAGGGGAGATTAAAGCCCAAGAAGGAACTGCCGACAACACCTTCCATGTATTCTCAAACATCTCCGAACACTACAAACCAACATATTGGACGGCGAGTTAAAAGCGCCCCTGCACAATCCATGGCAAGACTAGAAAGACTAACTAATTACAGAATACGAAGGAACAAGGAACTGTTTATCAGCGAATAGTACATGTATGCTGCCGCAAGCACATATCACGTGATAAAACATGCTGTTCCAAGAGGAGGGAGCTTGTTAATCAGCGATAAATATACCACAATAGACATATCACTAGATAAATTAGACTGAGAAGAAGTTATCACATGATAAACATGCTGTGCCAAGAGAAGAGAACTTGTTTATCAGTGATAAATATACCACAATAGACATATCACCAGATAAATAAAACTGAGAAGAAGTTATCACATGATAAACGTGCTGTGCCAAGAGAAGAGAACTTGTTTATTAGTGATAAATATACCACAATAGACATATCACCAGATAAATAGAACTGAAAAGAAGTTATCACATGGTAAACGTGCTGTGCCAAGAGAAGAGAAGTTGTTTATCAGTGATAAATATACCACAATAGACATATCACCAGATAAAATACACTTGGAACAAAAAATCACATAATAAAAGAAGATGTGCTGAAAAAAGGAACTTGTTTATCAGTGATAAATATGCCACCGTACACATATCACACAATAAATTAACAGAGAAGAAGTTATTGCATGATAAACATGGTGTGTCGAGAGGAGGAAACATGTTTATCAGTGATAAATATGCCACTGTACAGATATCAGCAGATAAATTAGACTGAGAAGAAGTTATCAGATAATAAAACATGATATGTTGAGAGGAGGGAACTTGTTTATCAGTGATAAATATGCCACTGTACAGATATCACACAATAAATTAACAGAGAAGAAGTTATTGCATGATAAACATGGTGTGTCGAGAGGAGGAAACATGTTTATCAGTGATAAATATGCCACTGTACAGATATCAGCAGATAAATTAGACTGAGAAGAAGTTATCAGATAATAAAACATGATATGTTGAGAGGAGGGAACTTGTTTGTCAGTGATAAATACAACTGTATACCACTGTACAGATATCACACGATAAATTAGACAGAGAACAAGAGGCATCATATTAGTTGCTTTGAAACTGTTGGCACGTGATAAGTAGCACCATGAAAAATAATTATGTCATATTGATATCGTGCGACAAAATATTTCGCTGTGTACATATTACATGATAAATAATGCTAACAACTTGTATATCAGTGATAAATATATTGTATATCACCTGATAAATTAGTCTGATAACAAGATGCATCATGAGTTGCTATGAAACAGTTAGCACATGAAGTGTCATCAAGAATGAATGATAAAAATAATATGTCAACATATTGATAACAGCAACAAATGATGTTGTTGTACACGTATTACAAGATAAAAAATGCAAAAAAAAATTGTATATATTCAGTGATAAAGGTATTGTATATCACCTGATATATAATTCAAAGAAGTAAGGCTTGTTATCAGTGATAAAATTATAGTGTTGTCCTGCATATGATAAATATAATACTCTATATATCACACAATAAATAATATTTAGAACAAGAGTTTGTTATCAGTGATAAATATAATGTTGTCATGCCTATATCACGTGATAAATAATGCTAAGAACAAGAGTTTGTTATCAATGATAAATATAATGTCATGCCTATATCACATGATAAATAATGCTAAGAACAAGAGTTTGTTATCAGTGATAAATATAATGTTGTCATGTCTATATCACGTGATAAATAATGCTAAGAACAAGAGTTTGTTATCAGTGATAAATATAATGTTGTCATGCCTATATCACATGATAAATAATGCTAAGAACAAGAGTTTGTTATCAGTGATAAATATAATGTTGTCATGCCTATATCACAATTTCCAATTTGTTTTAGAAAACAAATACATTTGACATCATTTTAATAATATCATAAAGAACTAGTGTAAATTGATCAGTGCTTCAATGCTCGAGCTCGATTTACTGGTCTGGCAACAATAAGTCACACTTGTCATGGAGTTAAATGGCTATGGGGAAAAACCCCAAAGCCGCTTTTAATAGAACAATAACAATATTACTCCTAAACAATATTTGATTACGCTAGCCAGTACAAATGTTAACTGGACCAGTAAAGGTGAGGTTAAAAATACGCCCAACAAGATAAGTGACGTTCAAGCAGAATGGCGTAACCCTCGGAATCTAAGAGGATTAAGATAGATCCAGCCTCATCCCCTGATTGGCCATCCCGATGATAAAATCATAGATAAGCTAAATATGGATAGTAGTTTTACATTCATTTCGATTACATAACTATGGACTATGGATAGTAATTTTACAATCATTGCGGTAACATGAGATGAGCTAAATATGGATAATAATTTTACATCGGCATGAAACATAAAAATCCTATTTGTGCCAAATATTTAATTTTTGTTGTCAATGACGTCACGAATATATCCCATGCTAGTAAAATCGAATTATCAAACATATTTTGTTCTTTAAAGAGTTCCATGTAACGTGACCTTAGTCACCTTACCACTGACTCTTCCCTACTTGTCTTACTCTCTTTTCTTTTTTGTTTTGTTTCGCAAGGCATCAAGGGAATTAAGGGGAAAATGAGACTCTGCTTCCTCTTCATTACCTTTATGCACAAGGTCAGCGGTATTTTCACCAATGAATCAATTTTCAATTCTTATTCTACGATGCGATAGATTTGCAAGTTTTTAAGGCATTTCTTAATTAACATTTATTTAATGTTAAAACACTTCTAAATAGATCTGCTCACGTGAAATAATCAATTTATATATTCAACATTAATTATAAGCTAACAAAATGTTCATGCATTTTAAAGTACCCCAATAATGATTCTTTATCTCTCTACAGCTAGGGCCTAAAACTAACAACAACAATACTAACAAAAAAGTTTCACAAACTTTCTGTGTAGTTTTTTTTTTTTAAATAGAAATTAGTTCAACGATTATAGAGATACATTAAGGCGGTGCTGGTTTCTTGCATAGGAATGGATACTTCAGCTGACAGTGCTTATCCAACCATTTCTTCTCCTTCGCCATGGCAACACACTTTCTTCCAGAGACTGCCGGTTTTGGGTTGTAGCCTTGTAGCCTCTTAAACGTTACAGGGGTACCGTCAGACCAAATAAATTGGTTTGTGTTGGCGAGGTCGTTAAGGCCAATCCACACTCCTTGTTCGTGCCAATCTATAAATACATAGCTGTCATTACCAGGTGATTTGGGATCAAGAAATTAGCCAATCAGCGCGCAAAATGAAATTTGATCAGGCAGTCCAACATGACTGATTTGGTAAAATGGTTATAAAGCGTAGTTCGAACTTTTGTGTAACTTTGTTTGTGGAATTATTGTTATTCATTTATGTAAGTACTTGCGAATGAATTTCTAAAGCTTCAGTGATGCGTTCGGCATTGTAAATGGACATTTGAAAGTGGAAATTCTCAAATGAAATAAGTGGTCGTTATAAAAAACGACCGCTGATCTCCCATGCCACTTGGACAAAAAGAAGCCCCCAACCCTCACCCCCACGAGGTACTCACACATTGTCGTCTGTATTTCTTCAATGGTAAGTGCATCATTCTTGCAGAATACCAAGTGCTTCAGATAACCACGATATGCCAGGTTTCCAGTATTTAGATATTCAGCTGACTTTGCTCCAAGAATAAACGCGTCGGTATTTGTGATTGATATCGGATTCTCACTTGTAGCGGTTTTGTAGAGTACACCATCCCTTGAAAGTGTAATCGTTTTTGTGGACTTCTTCCATGTAAATGACATATGGTACCACGTGCCTTCCTTGATGCTGTGAATAAGACAATAGAGACGTATCAAAGATATGCCTATTGATCTGTTGCAATCTCAACCTGTTAAAAAAAGAAAAAAATCTCGCGCGCTAATCAAAGTCTTTTGTTACTTCTCACCTACAATACCATATATGGTAACGGCATTGTTTTCAAGATTGCATACGGTGTTTCTGATACGATGCGGTAACAGTACATATTTTAGGCGGGGTACCACTATTACTAGTGTAAAGTTGTTTCGCCATACGGAGGATTTGTTTGCAACCTGCTTACTTTTTGACCGCACCGCATTGCAGATATTCACGGGCTCAACAATAGCAGGTTTTGTGGTCTGCCGTGCAGGCTCGGTTACAAAGAATTTCGATCCTAGCTAGTTGCTGACAACTGAACCATTTTTGTTGAGAACTAAGGTAACCATGACAACCTTTTTCGGCTACCTATCTTAGGCTAACCAATATGGTTATTATAGGTAGCATGTACCTATATTCATGTAAACATTTTTTTGACATTTAAATTAACAAATGTATATGCAAGGTGCTAAATAAACAGATATTGTATTGTATTAAGTATTTTTTTGACATTGCCTCCCGGAAAAGTTAAAAGACAATTTATTGTGACGTGAAAGACTGGAAATTGAGCTCACCCATTTCCAAAACCTAGCTTTTTGTCGGTGGAGTCAGCAAAAACTCTCTGGTACAGATGGAAAAACTTTGTTGCTATTTCAAGTCTGTATATGCTTTGCTGTGTGTTTGTACTGTAGATATTTATTGCTTCAATCCATTGCTGTGTAGATTTGAGAGCCTTTATCCACAAAGCAATTGTGAAGTCGTCTTGTAGTGAGAAAGCTGGTAATTGAGCATAACCCTTTTTACCATTGAAATACAGCGCTTTCTCTCGACCATCATCCTTGTACATCGCATCACCTTGGTTACCGAGAAGGCTACAAAACCCAGAATGAATGGATAAATATATAGAAGGTGAATTTTTTGGTTGAAAAGTGAAAAATGGAAAAAGAGGAGATAAAGATATATGTCAGAACATACGTATTTCATTGAGTACCATTGAGGCACACAACCCGGGGATTGGGGGGAACTTAATTGGTAAAATTATTAGTCTTATTTCCTAGTGGTAAAAGTCATCTATTCGGTATTTTTTATTACTGTTTTTGTTGTTGTTATCTTTGAGAAAATGTTTCAGATTAAATATTGTCAGAAACACATAAGATATGCAAATTAGGGGTGATTAACTCGAAAGTGTGAAACTACTTCTTTTTGTGGCTACTGCTTTCTGGGAATGCGTAGCCACTATGTCATCGAGTCGTGTAATGTAATGTAAGTAAGTAAACTCGGTATAAACTCCATGTAGGCTGAATTTTCTTATATATTTTATTTATACACCTATTTCAAAAATCGTTGTCGCAGCCGAAGCTACAGTCCACACTCTAAAGCCTGCAGAGGATGTCGGTTACATGGAATTAATCGATCTGTGATTTTTTGAACGTTTTTTAAAGAAATATTTGTATTTATATCTAGCACAACAACATCTCGTTTTGGTCATATAACACAAACATGTACAACCAAAATATGTTATGAATAGATCGATAACTATTGGATCGTAAATTGACAACTTTTGTAAATAAATTTTTAGTATAACACTTTTCCGCATCTTCAATTTTCCCCATCAAATGATAGTGCATTGATAGGTTAGCCATGCACATAAGCACTAAACAATGACTCCCTTCTCAACATTTGCAACATGGATAGGGGTATAGCAGAATTTCCGCAGTGCTAAAATCAGTTTGTCACAGTCGTACCAACATACTTCTTTTGTGTTGTATTTGTTTTAAAGTTACCAACGCGCATGTCGAATACCCCCCTCTCCCCCTGGCCGAGGAGACATCAGATAAGTCTTACCTTACATCGGGATCGTCCTCGTTGAGTTTAAAATGAGCGAACGAATAGTTTTGCGGGAAAACATTGTCTGTGGAAAATAAAGAGAACTAAACTGTAAATTTAATTAACACCCAGGTCAATCAATTAATAACAGACTTTTGCATTAACGTTAAGATGTTGACCCTGTCCAAATGTTTTTCTCCATATATATTTTTAATTTTATAACAATTTTAATTTACTTTTGTTCGTTTAAGTTTTACTGCTAGTATATGCAATATTTACGACACACAACGCTGCTCAAATGTGGATTTTTGTGAAGGGCCGAAGACCGGATAACACTATGAGCACCCCTGGTGGATCGAGACTAAAAGCCCCAGTGGATGTTCTCGAGGGGTAACCAAGTTTTGTGAAAATAATGCATTCACATAATCTCATATATCTTGCAATTTTTTTTTACATGCAATCAAATTTTACAGTATTGTAGCTGAATAATTGCCCAATAACTTGTAAAACTTTCATGGGAGTTGTGCCAGGGGCACGAAAGTTACGAGTCGACAATTGAAATACGCGAATCAGTCATTTGGAAATGCGGAGTCACCTTAAATATTCCCAAATTGTTCCGAACAAAAATTCGGGTTTTAGCTGGGTTTGAACCCGTGACCTCTCGCTTAGCTTTCCGGGCGAGTACTACAACCACTCGGCCACTGAAACCAACGGTGAGCAGGTCGGGTAAAAAAAATGTTATAACTATGTTATATATGTATCCTGTTGTCAACATAATCGCTATCACCATTATTATCACAACCATGACCATAATCATAATCGCTATGACTATCATATCACAACCATGACCATAATCATAATCGCTATGACCATCTTCATTGTCACCACTGTTCATTGTTAGCCTGTCAACATACCTTCTTGCATGTACGTCAAGTTCAGATTTTCTACGAAAACATCGTTGACAAAGTCATTCTCGTGTGAGCTGGTAACAGAGAGAAGATCGCCACCCAACGACTGACAATGGCTACGAGCATGGGTCCAGTTTTTCTTCTCTGTAAAAAGCTTGATAGCAGCGTCTCCATAGAGACGCCAGCCATCGCCTAAATCTGGAAAAGAAGCCGCATATCAAAGAGTGTACAATAGTACGATGTGATACAATACGATGCGATACGATGGTATACAATACGATGCGATACGATGGTATACAATACGATGCGATACGGTGGTATACAATATACGATTTGATACGATGGTATACGATATGATGCGATACGATGGTATACAATACGATGCGATACGGTGGTATACAATACGATTTGATACGATGGTATACAATATGATGCGATACGATGGTATACAATACGATGCGATACGATGGTATACAATACGATGCGATACGATGGTATACAATACGATTTGATACGATGGTATACGATATGATGCGATACGATGGTATACAATACGATGCGATACGATGGTATACAATATACGATTTGATACGATGGTATACGATATGATGCGATACGATGGTATACAATACGATGCGATACGATGGTCACAATACGATGCGATACGATGGTATACAATACGATGCGATACGATGGTATACAATACGATGCGATACGATGGTATACAATATACGATTTGATACGATGGTATACGATATGATGCGATACGATAATATACAATACGATGCGATACGATGGTATACAATACGATTTGATACGATGGTATACGATATGATGCGATACGATAATATACAATACGATGCGATACGGTGGTATACAATACGATTTGATACGATGGTATACGATATGATGCGATACGATGGTATACAATACGATGCGATACGATGGTATACAATACGATGCGATACGATGGTATACAATATGATGCGATACGGTGATACAATACGATTTGATACGATGGTATACAATATGATGCGATACGATGGTACACAATACGATGCGATACGATGGTATACAATACGATGCGATACGATGGTATACAATACGATGCGATACGGTGATACAATACGATTTGATACGATGGTATACAATATGATGCGATACGATGGTATACAATACGATGCGATACGATGGTATACAATACGATGCGATACGATGGTATACAATACGATGCGATACGATGGTATACAATACGATGCGATACGGTGGTATACAATATACGATTTGATACGATGGTATACAATATGATGCGATACGATGATATACAATACGATGCGATACGATGGTCACAATACGAAGCGATACGATGGTATACAATACGATGCGATACGATAATATACAATACGATGCGATACGATGGTATACAAAATGATGCGATACGATGGTATACAATACGATGCGATACGATGGTATACAATACGATGCGATACGATGGTATACAAAATGATGTGATCTGATTCAATACGATCATATCCAAAGTGATTTATGCGTAATACATACGATACGATATTTACGGGTTCGAGACTGATACGAGTGCACAAATACACACACGAGCTGACTTTAGAATGAACGCGAATTTTGTACAGTCAATGAAGCTTGAATATTAAATTGCGATATAAGGTCCTACCTTCTTTTCGTTTACAATCATAAAACTTGCAGTTTTCTGGATTGACGCCCTTCAAGAACGAGTGAAAAGGAAAATTATTTATCAATAAATTTTTTTTTTACATAAGTTATTTTGATAGTTATAATTCTTATTTTTTATAATTATTATTTATCGAAGATCTTGATATTGTCATTATTATCATATTATTTATCATTTCATCATCGTCATCGATCATCATCGTTGTCGTTACCTTCATTTCATGATAAGACCAACCGGCTTGTCTGGACACCATCTTTTTGGGATTTGCTTTCTTACTCGAGTTATTCAGCTCACATTCAAACGGTCCAGCTGCACTTGAATTTTGGACATTTATCGAGAAACACCATGGCAACCAAACACAATCAGAGATTGACTCAGGGCTTGCTGATGGTCTTGATCACGTGACCTTCGAGAGCCTGCGGTCCATCACTGGCAACGAACTGGTATATTTCACAGCCAATGATAGTGTTGGACTACGGGATCATCGCAGCAGTGAAAACGTACCTTCAATTCTTTCTTTGTCAACTTCTTTTATTTCAAACTTCTTCTTTTTGCTTCTAACTTCGACTGACTACAATTCTTATTACATCGGACTTATATGTGTGAGACATAACCCAAACAGAACTCCCAACGTGCCGTAAGGCTAATGTAAACATTTGCCAATTAAGGGAATGGTTCGTTCTGAGGGGAATTCCCTACTCAGAACGACCTTGGTTCTAGGTGCGTCATGTTACTCACTTGACTATAGGTGTAAATGAAACTCTAATTCATGAACTGCGTCATTACTTAAAACTAAGTCAATTCTTTACAAAATTAAGACAAGAACGAAACTAAGTCTTACAATGACTTATTCAAAACGTTTCTAACGATTCCGAACTTGAAACTAAAAGAATTATCTTGAATAACAAAATGCGAGTAGCCCGAAACGATTACTACTTGTCCATGCTTGTAGCAATTACTAGACATAATTATATAAATTGATAAATCAATAATTAATACTTAAAAGGTCGGGAGTCGTAGTCTAACATACTCCCCCTCTTAGTTTGATGTATCTCCTGATACATCGTATTTCTTGATTATATAAAATGATAATATAAAGATATAAATTTCTTAATTAAAACAATATAAATGTGAATATACAAAAATATAAAAGAATGAATGTCATAATATAAATTGTTTGCATGCATTACAAAAAAAAAAAAATGTAATCAGCGTTGGTTTCTTCTGAATGGGGTGTTGGGGCTTGTTGGTGGGTATAACCCCCTTGGTACAATGAATTGTGCATGGTATTGTAGGTAGACGGGGATATGTCCACTAGGTGCTAGCTTTGTTAAATGTTCCCCGTCATTGATAGGAAATAGCTTCTGTCCGCACCCCCCAGGACAGTCTAAGGTTGCATGTGTAATAGACTTCAGTAGGCATTCTTCGTGGAGCTGCTTATTGCAGCATGGCAACACGATTAGCGTAACATTGTCGCCCTGTCTGTTGCGGCAGCAGATGCAATGTCGGTTAAACATCTTTAGTTCTGGCGATGACGACGTCGGTGTGGGCGTTGTCGTGGTGGTGGTACGATGATGTTAACAATGGTGTTAAATCCTGTGAAGGCAGCTACGGTGTAGAGAAATAGCAGATAACAGCAACAAGAACTTGACGAAAAAATGATGCATTTTTTTGAAGCTGAAAAAAAGAAAAACGAATTGGGCTCGTCCAGTGATTTCTGAAAAAAGCCCTGAAACACCGAGTATTACGGCCCTTCGTCGGAGTAAAAAGGGCTAAAGCTCGAAACTTCAGTAAAGTTAAGTTAACATTTTTTACGGTGTTACAAATTTCATTCTATTACCTATCGTTTATATCAAACACCGACGCAGCCTATACTATGTTTACTCGCTAGTTTTCATTTAGAGTGCATTCAGTAAAAGCGTGAAACACTTATTACTAAATTGTGCAAAATAGTTAACCTTTTTATAAACCAGAAATATGTTTTTTTAAGGCAGTGAAGAAGCGTAGTTATTTGAAATAGCTATATGCAAACACACATTCGCTCTCATAGCAACCCAGCTGGATACAGAGCACCATACAATACTTTGTAAATCTCAGCGAAAATCTAAATATCTTACGGAAATATGACATATAGCCATATGTCCCCCACTTTACGATATAATGCATTGATGTCGTAATAACTTGAAGCAGAAATAATTTGACTGATGTTACTTCTAATAATGAACTTATTAGTCTATTCTTTTGTTAGAGAAGTATGTCTGAAACATGCGATAAACTAGACTTATTTGTCTATTATTTTGTTAGAGAAAGTATGTCCGAAACATGCGATAAACAATCCGACTCTGTAACTCCTATGCAGCATACATTCGTTTTTGTTTTAGGGGATGTTCTATACCCTAACACAGATCGACTAACACAGACTTCTAAAATGGGAGTTTGTTTCATTTCTTTACCCTATTATTTATAAAAACACTTGTTTTTCGTTTTAGGGCCGGGGATGTTTCAGAACTTTTTAGCACAGAACTATCGACCCAAATTATCGTAAGTATCACTTTTTCACTGTGATAAAATACCCATCGGTATTTAATCTTCAGAATCTTATACACGTTGGTTTTAAAAGGAAAGTTTCTGTTTAGAGAATGTTTTATATTCTAACACAGTAAAAACGTTTAAAATATACATTAAGTAACTACTTCTAGATCTGATTAACTTTGGCGCAAACAAATCCCGCAGCTGAGCTACAATCATTGACAAAAGTGTTGGCACGAATGTGATAAAGTAATTTTAGCACTGCTGAAATTCTACTTCTCCCCCCACCCCCCTTCGCAATGTTGAGGAAAGAATCATTGTTTGGTGCTTGTGTGGTTGACCTGTCAATGCGCTATCATTTCACACCAACATTGATGTGGGGGGAAGGGGGGGAAATTTTTTATACTTAAAATAAATGAAGTAGTCACTATTTGATAAAATACTAAAATCGTGCCAACTACTTTTGACAATGATTGTAGCTTATAGAAGAATAAATGGAAACTAGCGAGTAAACTAGTATAGGCTGCGTCGGTGTTTGAAATAAACGATAGGTAATATAATGAAATTTGTAATACCGTAAAAAATGTTGACTTAACTTTACTGACGTTTCGAGCTTTAGCCCTTCGTCGAAGTAAAAGCAAAAGAAGAATATATACCTTGTTCTATAATTGTGGTCGTAAGCTAAATTAAGTTCACCAAATTAAATAAACACATACCTGTTTTAAAGATGGTTAAAAAGCTTCTCTAAATGTTTGACAGATGTCCTTTTAAGTCATGACTTGCATGACTTGGTACTGAAACAACTTGTGAAGAAATCCAGTGGAGAAAGATATTATATATAGCGTTTGAGCTATTCAAACCTATTTATTTCAAGCGGTGGAGTATGAAAGGTCTCTTGGCAATACTCATTGTTTATTTATGCCATATTCAATTCAAGTAGATTCTTTGTAATACTTGGTAATGTTATGATTGATTTGATTTGTTTAATTAGTTCAAATCTTGAGAATTTTATCAAGTAGGAGAAATATGACACAAGAAACTCACCTATATAATTACACATATGGATTTAAAATAACTTTAATTCAAGTAAGCCTATTGTAAACTCTCTTAAATAAAATTGTTATAAATTTGCCTGCGTGGGTTGAAAAGCATATAAAACGATGTTAGTTTATAACCATGGTAGCTCTAAAAAAAAACAGAGAGACAATTCAGGCTGTAGATATAGAATGACATCTATAGCCTCGTCCTCGGGCAGTCCACTCTCCTATCCGGCAAGACGTCACACGGCCATTTGAAAGCAAAGAGAATAGCCTGGGGACGAGGCTACATGCCCGGGGGGGGGGGGGGGGGGGGGGGGATGGGGGTACTCCCATATATTTACTATACGGGGATGATCCGCTGAACAGGATATGGTTTTTCGAGCTTTCTGTCATAAACAGGGTATGTTTTTTTTTAGTTTTCTGTCATGAACAGGGTATATATTTACCCCATTTCCCAATTTCCTTATTTTTTTTTTTGTCATAATCAGGTATAGTAATTAGGTAATATGATGAGCAGCGCGGTCTTTCGTCTTTCGGGAAATTCAGCACGTTTTCGCGGCATAAACATGGTCCTAAACTGTCATAAACAGGGTCCCATTTTTATCACTTGTCATAAACAGGGTATAAGAATTTGTTTTTTTCTGTCATAAACAGGGTAACCGTTTTAGGATCCCAGCGGAACACCCCTACCCAAATCGTAGCGGAGTACGAGTACATGACATCTTACACATCTTACCTCAACCTAAATATATAAAAGGCCAATCGTACAATTTGCCTTTGTGAACTTTTCTCCCAAAAGATCGATAAATCAGATGACTCAGATGAGATTGATTACTTGCTTCATGCATGTATCAACCAGTGTAGTAAAGTTCAAATCCCATATGGTCCATATGGTACATAGCCTCCTATGCAGCCGCTCCTTTGTATCGTCACGCAATACGCGTGACGACACAAAGAAGCGGCTGCATAGGCGGCTATGTGACGAAAAGTTATGTTTTGTTTATGTTTTGTGAATATATATTGTTTAAAGTCGCTTTCTAATTGGTTAGAAAACCGATCCCGCAATACGGGTTACTCGCGGGTTTTTCAGCTTGTCCGATTCAGGGTGTCAAGTTCGAAGTGATTGTGGTTTCGTTCATGTACTAATAAAGGATATAGTATTTGTAAATCACACTTGAGCATGTTGTTTATATACAGTACTCGGTTGGTTTTAGCTGACTCTAGTGTTTCTACACTCTCCAGAGCAACGCGGGAACTTCAAGAATGACTCAGTTTCGTTATGAAGTTAAAAATGTACTGACACATATGTTCATAGCGTGACCGTCCCTTGTAGTCCTTGTATCATGCTGCGATTCATATATTGCATGTTTTTGAGCGTTGTAATAAGAATAATAAAGCTTTTGGATTCAGAATTTTTTGAATAGCTTTTGGAAATTGAAGAGTTCTCCCTTATCCCATTATATTCCTACTCTCCCTTATCCCTGTTTTTTATTGTCATTTCTCCCTCATCCCAAAGGATTTTCAGGCCATTTCTCCCTCTTCTGTTCCTTCCCCCTCTTAATAATTCATGTGACCGCCATTTTGAATCGCCGCAAACTGATGACCCTGGGGAGTACCCTAGGGAAGTTGATCAAAGCACAGGAAGCCCATTTTGATCGTGACTGCCTCGAAATTTCGACATGCTTCATTAGTCAGTATATTTATCTTGCTTTTTTCTTGTTAATCACAGCCTTCATATACTATTATTCGGTATAATGAAAGGTTTTCTTAGTATTTCAATCGATCCTAAACAGTTTGGATGTCTGAAAGGCACCTCTACTACGTATTGTCTCCTTGACATTATACACAACTGGCTCCAACAACTTGACAGTCCCGGTAAATATTTAAGGGCCAGCTTTTTAGACTTAGCAAAAGCCTTCGACCGAATTGACCACACGATAGTCATCCATAAACTCACTCAAATCGGAATCCGCTATTCACTGATTCCTTGGATTTGTAGTTTTCTATCTGGTCGAACCCAGTCAGTCAAAGTTGAGAAGACCACGTCAGATTGGGCTCCCATTGTGGCGGGCGTTCCTCAGGGTACAAAACTTGGCCCTATACTATTTCTGATTATGATAAATGACCTAGCAAGTAACTGCCCACTTGAATCAAGACATTGGATGTATGTCGATGACATTACTATCTCACAAATATCTGACAGGAATGCTACATCAACCATTCAGGACGACCTCGATGCCATTTCCAGATGGGCTGCAAACAACAACATGCGCCTTAACCCTAAGAAATGCAAAGAACTAGCCATCTCCTTCCTACACAATCCTCCTGCAGCCCTATCTATGCCTTTACTTGTGGACGACATTCCTCTCGAACGAGTAAATGATTTCAAGGTACTTGGTTTAACTGTGCAAAACGACCTCAGATGGAACACCCATATTAGTAACACCACCACAAAGGCTTCCAAAAGACTTCACATCCTTCGTGTTCTGCGGAAATCTGGAGTATCCCCTCAAGACCTGGTTAAAATCTACACTGCCCTCATCCGTTCTATCCTGGAGTACTGCTGTCCAGTCTGGAGTACTTGCATCCCGTCGTACTTGTCTGACAAAATTGAGAAACTTCAACGCAGAGCCCTCCGTATTTTGTATCCTGAAACCACATATAAAGAAGCACTAACAAGGACATCCCTTCCACGCCTCGACGAACGAAGAAACGTACTGTGCGCTCAAACGTTCGAGAACATCGCCAACAACCCATCGTCGCGCCTACATTCGATCCTGCCACCGACCAGAGCCGTTTCAAGCGGCCGTAGGCTGCGTAATGCATCCCATATTTCCTTATTTAAGTGTAGGACTGATAGATTTAAGAAAAGTTTTTTTCCTAGTGCTATTGCACAATTTAATAACCAATAGTAGTAATAGTATAGTATATAGTATATGTCCAATAGTAGTAATTAAATGTAAACACTTCATAACTAGCTATATTTGTATTTCTCGCTTGTGTGTATATGTATTACTATAATACTGTAATTCACCGTTTAAGGTGCGAAAGTATTGTCAATAAACCTTATTATTATTATTATTATTATTATTATTATTATTATTATTATTATTATTATTATTATTATTATTATTATTATTATTATTATTGTTATTATTATTATTATTATTATTATTATTATTATTATTATTATTATTTTCAAGGTTTTAGGTCATTGTTTGCGTAAAAATGTGATACAATAAAAACCCGCATATAAGAACACCCATTTTTTGGAGTTCAGGCTGATTTTGTTCTTATTTAACGGGTGTTTACTGAAAAATCAGCCTAAAGGTGTTCTTAAGGTGCTCTTAAAATAAATGTTTCTAAAATAAACACCTACTTGCAGTAAGGTTGTCAGTAAGGTTGTCTCAAAGAAAATAGAACATTTGTGATTTAGTGCGAAAGGAATTAATTCAAAGACAAAAGAGAGAGTTCAGCTTGAGTGATCTTCTTTTGTCTTTTAATCAATTCCTATCCTACTAAATCACAAATGTTCTATTTTCTTTATGACAAATGGTCTATTTCTGTATGACAACCTTATTGCAAGTAGGTGTATATTACTATATAGACTACCAATACATGTAGATGATATCAATGTGTAACTTCAAAAATGTTATTTAAAAAAAATCTTGATTGCAATAATAATATCAAAACAGTAGAAAATTATTGATCTTATTTTTTTTAAGAACACTTTTTAATTTTTCAGGCTGATTGTGTTCTTATTTACATGGTACTTAAAACGCCAAAATTCAGGCTGGGTGTTCTTAACCAACTTGTTCTTATATGCGGGTTTTTACTGTACTCGGATGTGATACTTAAAGTAGCACTTGGACGAAAACGCCCGGATTTTGAAAAGTCCCAATAAACGAATTTGTCTAGGTTAATATTACTCTAATGTGATTGCTTAAGAAATATGTATAAAAAAAATAGCTTAAAATTCACCTATTGCGGAGAAATAAGGCTTTGAAAACACGGCACTCAAACTCACGGCCAAATGAAATCTGACCTGCGGTAATTGCGTGACGCGTGACTTATGACGTCAAGTACTCCACGAGTGCATGATCTTCAAATCCTGTGATTGTCTTGAAATAGAGAAAAAAAGTTCACCAAATCTTCTGACATTTCATAAACGTTCTTGATTATAATAATTCCGGCGCATATCCTTTGAAGCCACGAGTGTTGTTATGAAACCATGGAGTAAATGACGTCATGACCTCACTCGACCCAATCCACTTGCTGTAATATATACAATAGAAAATCGCGATTTTATCGGTCTTCGCGTACGAATTTCTACAAAAATACTTTAGCAAGGCATTTTTGGGTTAGTATTTAGTCTTAAACAAGCAAAAAAATTCGTTTTTCGGGACTTTTCAAAATCCGGGCGTTTTCGTCCAAGTGCTCCTTTAAAGATGCAATTTATAACTCCACACTCGCTGATTTACATTTGAGAACGTTTCACAGACGTTTTCTGAATTTTTAAACAATTTTTTAATGAATTTTTTAATAATGTTTTCACAATTTTTTCAACAATTTTATAACAATTTTTTAACAATTTTTCAACAATTCTTTAAATAAATTTTTAAACTATTTTTTTTAATTTTTTTATACAATTTTTTAAACAATTGTTTTACAATATCGTAACGTTGATATCGTTTATGTACCGTTTATGTACTACCAGTTATATAATGTATATAAAACTCGTACGTGCATATCGTGCATATCAAGTAGAACATTTTTGTGTTTATGACGAAAATGAAATAT
This sequence comes from Metridium senile, assembly GCA_949775045.1. Taxonomy (NCBI): domain Eukaryota; kingdom Metazoa; phylum Cnidaria; class Anthozoa; order Actiniaria; family Metridiidae; genus Metridium; species Metridium senile. Next base: position 18,915,646 of record OX459101.1, on the reverse strand, counting down.
TTTAGGGCTGCAGTTTTAGCTCTAAAATACAAACGACAACGCGTTGGTGAAATAAATTGTTTACAAAGAGTCAAGCAGTGCTGCTAACTGCATGTTCATTGTTTACAAAATAAGGTTATGCTTTTTCGTCAGAAGTTTTCTACGCAGGTGCTTTGAACTAATTTTTTTATAAATTCTTTGAAATCAATCACTCCCATACTGCGCGCTAGAATACATTAATTATTAAATCATTAAAGCTTACTAGTCTTGCAAATAGAAGATGTTCCAATCGTCCTAGATCCTGTATATCATGGCACTCCGTTATTTCAATGTTCTTTTCTTGATTTTCATCTTCGTTTCATCCCTCTACTCAACCACAACAGCGTCCAACATAAAAACGAAGATGGAATCAAATTCGGCAATTTTGATAAATCACAAGAGCATGTGTTAGTAAAAAATGAAAGTTTTCGGTCCAGGGAAATCGTTTCTAGTGAAGAGGACTGTTTGTTTAGATGTGTCCAAAATCCACCATGTTTGTCCGTTAATGTGATCCCGATGAATGACTCGTCACTACTCCACTGTGAAATGTTCAACTGGACGGGAAATAATCTGGATGGAGTTCTTGTGGCAAAGAGCAAGTCGTTTTATTTGTATTTGAAGGTACGAAAATAGATTAGACGAAGGGCTAAAGCTAGAAACGTCAGTAAAGTTAATTCAAACACCGCAGACGCAGTCTATACTATAGTTTACTCGCTAGTTTTCTGATTTACTAAATAAAGCTAAGTTAACTTTTTTTTACGGTGGTATACATTTCATGCTATTACCTATCGTTGATATCAAAGGCCTAGTCTGGGACCTTAACTCGCCTTAACTCGCGCAAACTCGCCTTAACTCGCACAAACTCGCATTAACTCGCACAAGCTCGCAGTAAATTACTCAATGTCATAATGCACAGGGAATTGCCTTAACCTCATCTCACAAAGCTGAAATATACACATATAAGTCATGTTCTTTTAGTGTCACTCCAAGTTATGGGATTTTTCCTTAACTCGCGCCTTAACTCGCCTTAACTCGCCTTAACTCGCCCAAACTCGCTGCGAGTTAAGGCGAGTTTAGGTCCCAGACTAGGCCTTATCAAACACCGACGCAGCCTATACTAGTTTACTCGCTAGTATCTATTTACTTATTAAGTTAAGTTAACTTTGTTACGGTGTTACAAATTTCATTCTATTACCTATCGTTTATATTAAACACCGACGCAGCCTATACTTGTTTACTCGCTAGTTTCCATTTACTAAAATAAAGTTAAGTTAACATTTTTTACGGTGTTCCAGATTTCATTCTATTACCTA